>CABHPQ010163898.1:0-38884 GCA_902168405.1 Peromyscus aztecus | reverse complement strand
GGCTCCTATGCACTCTGTCTTCTCCCTACCTCCCACTGGCCGACTCCCCACAAGCTCCTCTGTTGCCAGGTTGGCATCTGATAGCTCTTCACCGGCTATCAAACATGTTTAATATGGTCTCTAAAAGTGACCTATGAATGTCCCTCCAGGCACCAAAGGCCATTCTCCCATGACTCTACAGAGGGCCCTGGGCTGACCAACAATGATTCCCAACCTGAATGCATATCAGGGCCTTACACCCTGAACCCAAGTGCAGGTATCCCCATCCCAGGCTAAGCTGCCTGAAGCAATCCACAAGGCCAGGGTTTTGGGGATCCTGACCAAGGATCAAGGCTGGGCAGGTTCTGAAAAAAAAACAAAAAAAAAAAAAAACCTGAAAAGACTCTTCAAGATTTTCCTTTGAAAACAAATTCATAACCACATCAAACAGGAATCCCCGTCGCCTTGAGTCTGATTGCCAGCCGCCACAGGCTCTCTAACTAGCTGTTATTCTAATTGCTTTTTTCTCTTCTGAGGCCCACAGAAGTCATCTATGGCTTTTACTTAGGTGAGCAGAGACAGGGCACAACAAGGCTTTTGTCTGCCTTGCCCTGTTAATCACTATTGAATTGCAAATAGTGATGAGATCTGAGATCCCCAAAACCGATCTGTCCCAATGGCTCCTGGAGGATACCATCCCAGAGCCCAGAGCAGGCACTCCCTTCCCTGAAGGTGGTGGCACCACCCTGGGCACCTGCCTGTGGTGACGTGGCTCCCTGCCTCCACCTACTCAGCACTGGGCAGAGTGCTCACCAGCTTTCTGGCCATGTACTCAAAACCCCAAAGGGGAAAAGTAGAGCCAGGTGGCTTCAGGAACAATAGCTGAAGTGTTATCTTTGGAGCTGTGTTCTGGGCTAAGGAGCCACTGTACACCAGGCCAGGACCCTCCCTGCAGTGGCCCAGCAGGACTGGACACGGGCTTGGGCATGAAGGGCATAGAGGCTCTCTATGGACTACTCTGGGAGCCTAAGTGGCCAGGAAGGAGGCAGGGGCCAGAAGAGCAAGCTAAGACCACCTGCCTTCAAGACAGAAGCATGGCCTTGGCAGGCAAGCTCCTCAGACTCCTGCATAATGCACCCAGTGAGCAGTGTCTTGGTTCACTTCCCAGCTAGGGAAACAGAGGCAACAAGGAGCTTGCATGGCCAGGTCTCTGCACCGAACAATCCTATTGCACAGGGTAACCCCGATCCCCAAGCTGTGCTGGACAGACTAGCTGGCAAGCACCACAACCAGCCACCAAGATCCAGACAAGAGCATAAAATAAGCGTATGACATCCACACTGGCCAACTCCCCACAGGCTCCTCTAGTGCCAGATGGCATCTGATGACTCTTCATTGGGTAGCAAATACTTTTACTATAGCCTCTGAAAGTAACCTGTGAATGTACCCCAAGGCACCAAAGACCATTCTCCCATGACCCTACAGGTCACGGGAGACCCTGGGCTGACCAACAAGGATCCTTAGCATGAATGTATCCTAGGGCCCTGTACCCTGAACCCAAGCCCTGGTATCCCCCTACCCCAGGCCAAGCTGGCTGAGGCAATCTGGTCTGATCAAGGCCAGGAAAGTTACAGAACTCAGCTACAAGTTACTGCTCATCATCATAATGGCCAGGGCAAGCAAGGGGGCCCTATTTGTGTGCAGTTGGACAGTCTAGGAGGATCCTGTGGATGGCCAAGAGAACCTATGAGAATCCCACACATGGCCATGGCATCCAGGCAAACTCTCAAGCAAGCAGAGAGTTGGAGGAGTCCATACGTTTAAATGACCCTTGCACTATTTCCTGCCTCCACAGTCCTACCCCTCCCCCCTCAACAAAGTGACAGCAGCACACTGAGGCCCCAGACTCTGGACCCTCTTCGGACTCCAGTCCACATCCTGCCTCTAGCAGCTTGGCCAATAGGACACCTTTGGACTCAAACAGGCTTCTCAAAACCCCAGTAGACATAAGCAGCAGCCATGGGGTCATTGTAAGCTTGAGAACACTTCAGGGAAGCTTCAGGGATACCCTGGTATGGCACACACAGGTTTGGTGGGCCCTGTGGCAGCTGCCCTGCAGGAGATTTCAAATAGCCCTCCCCCAACCCGAGAACTCTCTTTAAGGACTCTGCCCATTAGCAAAGGTGAGATGTCCACAGGTGTTCAGTTGTGGGATAGTAAACATTCATGAAACGATCCATTTCCCATGAGCCAACTGGTGCTTCTCCCACTGCCTATTCAAACTGGCTCTGTGTGTTTAAAGCTGCATAAAGCCAGACCAAGACTAGCCTCGGACAGCCCTCCTTTGGTGCAGAGCTCAGGGGGGGCCTCGGACAGGGTGTGAACTCTGGCTTCACCTGCCAGGGACAACCTAGCTTTGGCTTCCACCCATGGCACTCTCAAGCCCTGATTTCAGTTTCCCCCTGTGAGCCCTCAAGCCTGGATGCTTCCACCCAGCCCTTTCAGAATACACACATGGTGGGTGGACAGAGGAGCCAGTTCTGAAAGCATCAGGAGCTTGCCTAGGACACAGACTTCACCCATGGTACACACTCGTCCAGGAAGATGGGAGCCAGCCCCTGACTGCCCCTTGTCCTCAGGGCCCAAGTCAACTAGATTTTGAAGCCTGCAGTCAGCAGTTGGCTGAGTCATCTCATGGTTTACCCTAAGGCAGCTTTGCAGGTCTGACCATAGGAGGCCAACTGTCAAGACCTGTGACTCCATCCCTACATCACTGGTGTTCCCTTTACTCCAGGTTCCCATGTGGAGGTGAGGGAGGCCCCTGCTTTACTAACAGAGCACACTGAAGGAACCACCCCATGTGCTCAGCATCTGAGGTCCCCTCACTCACTCACAACCCCTGCTCTATTACTTATGCTAGGTAGGTTCATGTATCCTCCAACCCAGTCCTCCAACTGGCCCTGGAGCAGCCCCTGCTTCCTAGGGAACTGGATGGGTCTGCTCTTCTTCTAGAGGAGAAAAGGAAGTAGCTGACCATTTCAGGCCCCCAGGGCTGGGCTTAGCCCTTTGCACAATGGCTCCTTCTTTTTTTTTTTTTTTTCCCCTCCCCCGGAGCTGAGGACTGAACCCAGGGCCTTGTGCTTGCTAGGCAAGCGCTCTACCACTGAGCTAAATCCCCAACCCCGGCTCCTTCTTTCTAAGAGGTTCTCCAATGGCTCTCCATTGTCTCCTACAAGCAGAGCAACTGTGGCCTTTGTCAAGTGCCTACTCTGCACCCATTTGTCCCAGGTTCTGCCCTGTCTCTACCTCTCCTCCAGTTTCTTAGCTACCTGCCTAGTACTCAGAGCAAAACAAGTAGGAACCGCATGGTCCAGAACTCCATTCAGTCACTGCCCTGATCAATGAGGGACCTAGAAAGGTGGTGGTGTCCTAAGTTAGTACCTGTTGAGATACCTTTGGGGATTGGCACTATCCATGGCCCACTCAGCTTCTGCCTGCTCAACCTTCAGCTGTCCAATCCCTCTCTCCAGCTGCCAGCCCCTTCCCAGCTAGGCCCCTCTGTGTTCTAATCCCCTCCAAACTGAGCCAGACATAGCCCTTGGCCTCTGAAGGTCCACCCATTATGCTCATTTCTCCCTCTCTCCACTTGGCCACAAAAAGCCAGAGGTTGTATCAGAGACTCCAGAAGGCTTGTCCAGAGTCTCAAAGACCAAAAAGCCTGGGAAGGAGCTAAGAGGTGATCCAACCACTGGGTCTATGTAGAAATAGGAAAGGACTAATAAACATGTATGGACACACACAAGAACTCAGTACTGTACTGTACCCCAGTAAACACATACAGACACGTACATGAGGGTGACCAATGACCTCTCAGGCATGGTACATGTATAAATTCAACACACATCTATAAAGACGTGTCATGCTCTGTCTCTCAGGCCTTGCATGTCCAGGCCCTAAGGTGGCCTGCACTAGCCTGTCCCTAGCACCATGTTCATCTCTGTTTCTGTCCTCACAGGTGACACAACTGGACCAGAGGCTGATGATCATCACAGACATGCTCCACCAGCTGCTGTCCCTGCACCAAAGCGGTCCAAGTTGCAATGGCAGGCCACAGGTGGTGGCTAGTGATGAAGGTGGCTCCATCAACCCTGAGCTCTTCCTACCCAGCAACAGCCTGCCCACCTACGAACAGCTGACCGTGCCCCGGATAGGCCCTGATGAGGGCTCCTGAGGGGTAACCCGACAGGTCTGCCCCACCTCCCTCTCAACAGGGGCACTCACCCTGGTCCTCACCCCCTTGAAGGCTTGATATGACAGTCTAGCTCCCCATGGCCCCAAAACCCATGGACCAAGCCACCAGCTTGAACCTGGAGCTCACCAAGGCCCAGCCAGTGGGTACTAGAACTTGGCTTGGCATGGGGTTCCTCTCAGGCCAGAATTGTCAGTCCTATCAAGATGGTGATGTTGTTCACCTGATGGTTGGGACACAGTGATGGGGAGCATCTGTGTAGGGCTAGGATGCAACTCAGGCAGAGGGAGGCTCGTCCAGGTGATGTCAAGTAGCTTCCTAAAGGGAGACAAGAAGAATCTGACAGAGTCTGGGGTCCTCACCCTCAGCTTTGAATCCAGGACTCAGCTGGGAGCAGGCAGGGCAGGGCACGCCCAGCCCACTCTATAGGCTAGAGGCCAATGGGGGCTCAGCAGGTCAGAGCCTGATTCCTTCACTCTCTAGTGATGCTGATCACATGAACAGGATACCATAGGGGTTCCCAGCTTCCCTCAAAGGATATCCCAAGCAGGGGAATGTCCACTGACCACCACCCTAGCCAGCTTTGGACTGACAGCTCCTCCCCCAAAGTGACCAGCAGGGCCCTCAAGCCCGACAAGCCCTATGTGCACAGTCAGCCCCCTACTCCTTGGTGACCAGAGGTACCAGACAGATGCTCTGACTCCAGCCTCATCACACCACATCCCTTAGCCAGCAGCTGAGCCATGGTGCCGTTAGTGGTATCAGCATTTCTCCCAAGATTGGTTCCTTGGGCATCGCACCTCATAGAAATCAGAATAATTTCTGGTGATTCAGAATCTCTGTTTTAATGAATTTTATAGTGTGATCTTGATTGAAAGGCTTTTCCAAATAAACGTGGGACATCTCAGGTTGATCTTGGCATATGCTTACTTCTGGGAGTGTCTTGTGTGGGGAGGGTCTTTACAATAACATAGAGTTCAACCTCCATTCTCTGCCCTACCCCACCCTCCTGTCTCCTGCTGCTCCCCACAGACAGCCTCAACCTCTTTGTGGACAGGACCCTACAGTTCCCTGGGACCCAGGTGCCCAGGTGGCCATGGAGTGAGCATGATTCAGAGAAGGCCCAGGCTCCAAGGGCTCAAAGGGACAAGGAGAAATGTCAAAGGTTGAGCTGGGTTGGGTTGGGGGCAGCCCTGAGCCTCCACTCCAGGTATCCCTGTCTACTCAATATGATCAAGATGTAGTTACCACCTGACTCCCAGAAGACCCTGAGCCCTAGGAGTAGCCGAGCCTGGGTTAGGACCTGGCTTAGCTGGACAACACTGACATATGCCCAGGAAGTCACCCTCAGACATGTGCCGGGCCTCTCCTCTGTCCTTGCCCGCCAGGATGGCTCTTACTAGTGACCCAAGCGGCCATTCAAGAGTCAGTCCTTCCCAGGACTGGCCCCCAAGACTGTAAGAATTTGATTCCTGAAATAGAAGTGTACAAATAAGTACTGGAGTTCCTGGGCTCCCCTTAAAGCCTCAGTTTCCCTGTTGGGATACTATGATGTTCCTCTGGCTGTCCAGTCTACTAGGCTGGAGGCCTATTCCAAGCGAGTACCACCTTGCCCGCCTGGCCTTGTGGCTGTCGCTCTTTGTCATCCAGCCACTGTGAATGGAAACAGTGCACTGTGAACAGAACTTGTCCAACCAGTGTCCACTGTCTCTACTGAACCTACTCTGTCCCTCTTCTGTCCTTCCAGAACCTACTCCATATGCCAGGCCATCAGGACTGAGGGCATCTGAGAATTGAAGGATGGAGGCACCCTGGGTCTTTGGAGGCAGCAGGTAGCCAGCGGCAGGATCAGGGATCCAAGTGTGGGGATGCAACTAGAGGAGGGCCCTTGAGTTCCTCTTACACTGAACCTCTTGGGGGTCTGAATGTCCTAGAAGCTCCCACCACAAGATCTTGGTTTCTGGTCTGACAAGCACTGGCCATCCCTGGCAGAGAAAGGTAGAAGGGTGGCTGAGGCCTCAGGCTTCCCAGCCTCAACCCCCACTCAAGGGGGGTTTTGCAGCAACAATTGCTGAAAGGCAGAAGCTGTTGTTTCCTTGTTGGGTAAATATTTGTGGAAGCCCCAGGCTGTGGCTGACTGTAGCCAGGGCCCTCAGCTTTGCCCAGGCAGGCTACAACCCGTGAGGAGCTCAGGGCCGCCCATCTGGGCAGGACCCAGTCCCTGCACCCTGCTGGCCTCAGTGCTGTCCTATGGACTGTGTAGAGTGGCCAAGTGCTGTTCTCCCACAAGGACCATTGCAGCCCTCTCGGGTGTGAAATGCAATTTACCTGAAATAAAGGCCAATTATGGAATTACCTAATTAAAGCCGGGAAGAAGGCTGGGCCTGGCAGGATGGACGCTCAATGCCCGCCCGATGCCCACGGTCTGAGGGAACAGATGGTGCCCCGGCCTGCCGGGCTGGCCACATTCCTTCACTCTGTCCCCCTATAAGTGACCTAGACAGCACACGACCATCTGGTGTGTGACACGTCCTGCGGGCCCCGGACAATGGCCCAGCAGACCTCTCCATGAGAGGGCCGTCGCCCGGGCAACGGTGGCATGTGCGGGAAGGCCTGTTCGCAGCCCCTCCCGCGGCCCTTTCTTCGGGGCCCTTTGTGGGCCTCGCCTCAGCTCTCTAGTGGCTGGGCTGACAATACCCATGAGTATTTGTCCCCAGAGCTGTGCCTTTGTCCCCTTATCGAGGCCCTGGTGTCCAGTGGGTGCTAGGAGCATTTGCTAGAGGACCAGCAAGGCTCCTGTTTCATGGGATTGCCTCTCCCACTGCCCTTGCTCTTTCCGGCCCAGCTGTGGTTCTTGAGCACTGGGCTTGGCCCTGCCCAAACCTGAGCTTCTCCCATCTTTGAGCCAGCATACAGAGAGAAGAGACCCCTGCTACCCAGGCTGTTGTGGCCTTTCACCAGTTACCTGCCTCTGCCTGTGACATAGGACAGTAAAAGTGTCCTTTAATAAAAGGCTGATGGAGATGAGACACCTAAGCCAGAGGCACAGGCACAACCATATGCTTAAGGCAGCCGGAGAAATCCCCTAGGTGGGTGAGGCTGGCTCTTCCCCTCTTCTGCACTCCTGCCTGGCCGTCTAGCTCTAGACTCCTTCCCTGATCTTCCAGTATCAAGCCACACCCCCTTTCTAGCCACACCCCCCAGCATCAAGCCCCGCCTCTTCCTAGTCCTGCCTTCTCAGAGCCTCCCAAAGGCCGGAAGGCAGCTGGCTAATCCCTCCCAAAACCACCCTGGCTAAACACATAGTCAATCCACTGACCCTGGAATCTCAGCAGCCATGTTTATCTGAATCTCCCTCCCCCCACACCCAGCACCCCTCCCCATACATATACACACGTACACACGCGTACTGAGGACTTCCATCATGATGGGTAGGTACCAGAAAGACAGTGAAACAGAGGGAGCAGCTGGCCCAGGAATGTCCCAACTTCAACTGGGCTCAAGCAAAACCAGTTAAATCACTGGATAAAATAAAGGCCACAGAGGTGTCTGGACCCAATGGAGAAGCCACACCTGTGCCCTGAAGATCGCTGGCCCCTGCCTTTGGACCTGCAGCAGCCTCCCAGCCCAATAGAAAGAAGATGAAGGGCCAGGGACAATGCTCCTGGGACCCTCCCCACCCCTCCCTCAGCCCCCAGCAGGCATGCCCAGTATAATATGGCCTCCAACAGAAGTAGGACAACCCTCCCTTGAAGTTCTGGACCCTCAATTCTGAGAGTCTTCTTGACTTAGCAAAAGCCACTTTCCCAGCACTGTGGGTGACCTTCTAAGGTCTCCCTCTGGGTGATCAAGGGTATATCCCTCACCATACTCAGCCCCAGGCATCCTTCTCTTCTTGTGTCTGTATACTTGAGGTCTGGATGCAGCCAGGCCTATGCCCCGAGCTTTGGAGGCCACATCCTATCCCTCAGGTCCTCCCACCTGGGACAACAGGTGTTCAGGACCTAGGCTATGCTTAGGGCAGCCAGATCTGAGCGGACAACCTCAATTCTCATTGACCTCAGCTTGCTGGACTATTTCTGCCCAGCACAAGGCTGGTAGGCAAGCAGAGCAGGGCTATTTGGGCAGCATAGGAGCTCACCAGCCAACCACCTCTCACTCCCTGGTCAGTGGCTACCTTCTCTCCTGCTCTAGGACAATGCTGCCCCTGCTTTGCTCATTGGACCTCCTGAGCGCGGGTTGGGTAAGAGTTCTTGGTGTTGACCAGAGATGCTTCCCGAAGAATGGAAGCATCTTGTCTTCTCTAATGGAGGGTCTAGGAAAGTTGAGGGATGGATCCTACTACCCCATCCCTAAGCTCTGGGACCAGGTCCCCTCCCACCAAGGCTCAGATACTGGTTGAGTGTAGGACACGGAATCCACTAGAACACAAGATCCTCTTCTCTCCTGGCCAGCCCCTATATGGCCTGAGCTTGGTTCTGTTATCTGGCCTTCCTCTCAGTGTCCTTGTCAGGCACTCCAGGGTGCCAGGGAACATCAAGGGTTCTCCTTGCATCCCCAACCCCCTCTGCAGTTCTCATGACACACAAGGGAGCCATCTCCACCCCTTTTCAGACTCTCTCCAATCCCCCAGGGCCCACTCCTGAGGTCCCAGAGAAAACAAGTCCTCCTTAGCTCCTAGAGCCCAGCACAGCCCTCAGTCACTGCTTCCAGGCCTGCCTTCACACAGGCCCAGGCAGCAGCTTATCAACCCAAAAGAACCCAGGCCACCAGGCTGATGCTCTCACTGCTTCTCAGATGTGAGCCAAAGTATAAGGAGGGGGACATCAAGACATACTGAGGACCATAGCGACCCTCGAACCTTCTCACCCTCCTAGCCCCTCCACCCTACTCCAGTCAAACACACAGCCTCATCTTCCTGCCAAGCTATAACAATGAGTAGCATCCAAAGGGGCTTCAGGGGCAAGAAGGGAGCACCAAAGAGGACAGAGGCCTAAAAACAGAAGAGCCTTCAAGCAGTGAAACCTCTCCACCTGGGGAATGAGGAAACCAAGCAAGGCCTAGGGTGAGGCCAAACAACTCAGTATCTGTATGTGTAAAGAGCCATGGCATACACCAGAAACCATGTTGATGTCCATGATCCATGCTGCCACCAGCTGCTATGAGCAGGGAGGCATCTTGTGCAGTGATATCGATGACTGCAGACTCATAACTGAGAATGAGAGACATTTAAGGCTTCTGTGACAACCCCTCCCCTTTGCTCCCCCCCCCCAAAAAAACAATCCAGATATGAAGTTATTGAAGAGAGTCCTTAAAAATTGTGATAAAGATGCTGAAATATAGCTCTTCACAGTTGATGGCTTCTGGTGGGGGTGGGGTGGGGAAGGACTCAGTTTTCTTTAAGGGGCTGGCCACTGGGAGTTTAATCAGGCTCCAGTGAGTATATGGGCAACCCAAATTGGACTTGGTGGGTGTTTTGTATTTTGTTGTTGTTGTTGTTGTTGTTGTTGCTGCTGCTGCTGTTGTTTTCTTATTTGGGGAGGCAGGCTCAAGGGTGGGAGGGTGGACCTGGGGGGAATGGGAAGCAAGTGTGATCAGGTACATTGTATGAAATTCCCAAATAATTAATAAAAACATTATGTTGAGGGACAAAAAGAGTCATGACAGAGAAGTTAGATGCTTCGCCTGGGAGCCTCGGGACTTGGATATTTACCTGGCTGAGACAGAGCTGCCTTCCAGAGCCTTGGGATGTCAGGGGCCAGGCCGAAGAGAAAATGGAGAAAAGCTCTCAGGTGGCCAGCCCAAACAAGCTGGACGTCACTAAGCACCATGCCTACCTGAGGCAGCCACAGGCCAGACAGCCCTTCAGGACATGCCCACTGATTTCAGGAAGGTTACTATAAGCCCTGCCACATAGAGGGCCACTTGGGTCCTCAAAAATGCTGCTTATATATTGACAACTAATGAGACTCCCCAAACCCCTTTCTGGTTGTTTCTTAAGACTTTATTACCCTTCCCTACCACCAGCCCCTCCATACTCAGGGAGGGGGCAGGCAGAACAGGGAGAAGCAGCAGGCTTTGAGTTCCACATGAGATGGAGCACTTTTTGGTAGAATAGCCAGATAGAGCCTCATCCAGTGGCAGCTCAGGACTCCAGGTTAAGTGGGGCACCCATGGCTATGCTAAGACATGTCACAGACTAGGCACCCTGAGGGTTCAGAAGACCTGCTAGTGAGGCCTGGTGCAAGCACATGGGAAACCAACATCCCCCACAGTCCACAGGCCCCAAGACTCAACTGAAGCTAGAAGTTATCATCCAGGCTTGGGAGAAGGAGGTTCATTCCAGGGAGGGTTCTCCAAGGCATGGGCATGCTGTGGGTCCCAGCACAGGCCAAGAAGAGAGAGACCCCAGCATCATTCAGGAGCCAGGCCTGTCCTTGGGATGTATGGAGTCCCCTCAATAGAGTATTCCTTAAAAGGGAACTATCAGGACAGTGACCAATCATTAAGGGTTCTGTCAAAGAAGTTTGGAGTACAGAGCAAGGATAGTCAGAGAACCTGGGTCTGCTCCAAGCCAGGCTGGCTCTCCAGGGAGGGCCTAAGTTCCTGTGCTATGATGCCCAAAGCTAGACTTACTCTTCTCCAGCTTGTCCCCATATGGCACAGGCAGACCTGCATGGTCTGCTCTATTTGGGAAGCTGGAGAATAGAGGTTCACCACCCTCCAAACCTTCAACAGCTGAGAAACAGTTCTTATGGGCTTACATGAAGAGAAATTGAGGCACCTGTGAGCTTTACCTGGGGGTGGGTAAGGGACTGTCACAGCCTCTGGATGGTAAATGTCTTTTCATTGTTTTCAGGGACAGGATCTCACTCTGTAAACCCAGGAAGACCTAGAACTTGTGACTTCCTGCCTCCCTAGTGCTAGAACCACAGGCCTGTGCCTTTTAGGAGCTTGAATTTCTGACCTATGAACTTGGCCAGGTACCTAAGTGTTATGTTCCCCCTCCATCCTATAGAGTAAAGTTAAGTAAGGCTATGACAGAACATTCTAGAATGTTCCAGAATCTGCCTATTTGCATGGAACTACTGAGCATAGTTGGGGCCCAGTTGCCTGGGAAATAGCTCCAGAGCCTTTGGAACCCCCTGCCTACCCTAAGACTCACCTAAGCCTCAGTTCTACAATGTTCTAGATGATTCCTGAGTCCCCTCCAGAGGATTGTTTCTTCCTGTAATATTTTCCAATGTATAAACAAAACTTTGTTGTGTATCCCTCAACACCTTGAATCCAAAGACGAGGAGGGAGGCCTTTCTGTTCTCCAATCGACCACCTCTTGTGGGTATGCCCGCAACAGCAACACTCGGGACTGAGATGGCCCTGTGTACCCCATCGCTGTGTATTTTCCCTTTTTCACAGTGTGGGACTTCCTAGGCAACTGTGCTCAGTTGTCCCTACAGAGGGCTAGTCATTCATTCCTAGGCATGGCTCTGATGGGTGGGTGTATGGTGACTACATCCATTCCTAACCCCAAGGCAACAACCTCCATGTCCCTGAGCTGTGCGTGAGTGGAGCAGAAAGATCCACCAGGTATGTGGGCGGAGGAAGCTCATCGTCTCCTCTGGCCTGTCCTGATCCTCTGGAGCCACTTGGGAGAGCTGGACAGGAGATTCAAACAAGTGAGTGATTCAACCCAAAACACTCAGAAAACAGAGGCTACATCCTTGAGTGGAAGAATAGAGAGAGGTGCAGACCAGTAAGTGGTGGGGAGGAGGGCAGTTACGGAGAAGGGCTTTGAACTTATAAAGCATTCCCCAAACATTCCCCCATTCCCAGCCTTCACAACTCTCATTGGATGCTGTTGTGTTCATTCTTCATTCAATAGCCAGCCCATGGCCAAGGGCAGGATGCAAATGGAGTACCTGGCAGAGCTACCTTAGGTCCCTGTAGCCCATCCAAGAAGCTCTGTCCTTTACCAGGATGGAGGTCAGAAGATAACTGGTGAAGCAGGTAGCTTTCATATGCTGATGGCCTCCGAGGCCACAGGACACAGGAGGCTGCCTCCACAGGCAGGCAGTGTCCCCCACTGCTCTGAAGGCTGGCAGGCTACTTCTGCTACCTGAAGTCAGATCTTGCATATCAAGATAGCTTGCCAACCCACACAACACCCCTCACCTCAGGGGCTCCACCTCCAGCTCTAACCCAAAGTCAATTGATTCTTCAGGGGTGTGCATACATATTTGTGTAATAAAAATGGGGGTTCCTTTGGTTAATCGACTTGGCTCATTTAGTACAGAGTTCAGGAAACGGTCCTAGGAGACTGGGGGAAGACATGTCTCCCTCCCCTATACCACCCAGGACACCAGTAGCTCCCCCAAAGTGCACAGAGAGGGCAGCCCTCAAGAGCTGGAACTGTAGAAGGGCAACAGAAACCAGTCCCGTCCCCTTCTCCCCAGATATAAATCCCTCTACCCTCTTCTCAGCCACCAGCCTGGGAACTGTCCTCAAATCACTCTACCAGTCCTTTGTCCCAAAAGCATCCAAGAGCTTCAGTTATGAGGCACCCAGCTGGTCTGGCTTCCAGAGAGCCCTGCCAAGGCCTGGCACCCTTGCCCCCAGCAATCACCCTCACTGCCAGGAGCAGAGAGGCCTCAGATCACCAGCAGATTTCTTTCTTGAAGCACTCTGGGCCCTGTTCCCCAGGGAGCCAGCCTCGTGAGCTATGAAGTCCCAGGGCCTCCAGAATCCACCTGCAGCTAGACCGCTCTAGGAAACTGAATCCCAGCAGCAGATGACAGCCGAGGGTGGCAGGGCAGAATGCCCATTCAGCCTCCACAGCAGCCAGCCTGCCAATGTAGCAACTGCCTCCCCACCTAGGCCCTCCCATCAGAGCCTAATGAAATCCTGGGAGAGCCCATATTAGGAACGGAGGGGTAGGATGCACCCCCACCTTGAAGCCCAGGACGACAGGGAGGGTAGGTAAGGAAGACAACTGCTTCTAGACTCTCACAGACAGGGCAGCCCAGAGCAGGATTAGGGACTTCACTGCCCTGCCCTGCCCTTGCTCCTGTCCCATGCTACAATCTGGAACTAAGGCTGGGCCTTTATCCACCTGCCCATTCCCATGGAACAGAGCTGGAGAGAGCCATTCTTCCCAGTGCTCATTTCACAGTCCTCCCTAAAGGAGAAGATGAATGGAGACTGTTTTAGTTAGGGCTTCTATTGCTGTGAAGGGACACCATGACCACGGCAACTCTTATAAAAGAAAACATTTAATTGGGGTTGGCTTACAGTTTCAGAGGTTTACTCATTATTGTCATGGTGGGAAGAACAGCAGTACACAGACAGACATGGTGCTGGAGAGGTAGCTGAGAGTTCTACATACTGATCAACAGACAGCAGGAAAAGACTATAAGCCACCCTGGGCCTGGCTTGAGCATCTGAAACCTCAAAGCCTGCCCCTTAGTGACACACCTCCTCCAACAAGGCCACACCTCCTAATAGAGCCACTCCCTATGGTCCTGTGGGGGCCATTTTCCTTCAAACCACCACAGAGACCTAGCCTAAAGGTCACTTACGAGTTGGGCAAGAAGACAGAGGCTGACATCACAAGAGGTGAACATAGGCTGAAGTCACTGAGCCATTGCCCACCAGCCAAGGCAGACCTGGAGCTGCACCTAGGCCCCATGGCCAGTGCTCTTTCCCTTATTACCTGCTAGGCTGCCCTTCTAGCCAGGACTCCACCCCCAAGTCCCAGACTCCATGGTAGCCTCTCCTGAGGATAGGGACACTGGACTGGCTGCCTCTCCACTCAGCTCTGTGAGGCAGGTCATCCTGAAAAGAGAGCCCTGTGGGTGAGAAGTAGGAAGCAGGGATGAGAAACCCTCACAAAAGCCCAGTCAAGGCCCAGCCCCCTGTTTCTTTAACTGCTGCAGCTCCATCTTCCCCAGCACCACCACCTCAGACCAAATTGGCCCTTGCCCCCGTCTCTGTTTGCCAAACTCCTGATCATCCTACAAAACCAAACACAAAGCCTTCCCAAGTGGATCCAGGATCTCTGGCTTTCAGGACCTATTGTCCCTACAGATGAGGTAATGTCCTCAGAGTGGATTACAGAGAGGACACTTGAGAAGGAGAACCCATGGGGATTAAGAAATGCTGACCTCCAAGGAAGCCAGCTCAAGCTGGACCCAAGAACTCCTGAAGACAACTGCCAGGGGGGCTGTGGTCCCTCACAGCCTTGAGCACACGGGACTCGCTATTTGCTGGGGACCTGAGGCCTAGCCCCCACAGAGTGGGAGGTGCCTGGTGTGGAAAAAGAGGCACTGGCTTTCCCTGTTCTCCACCAGCCCTACTGTCAGCACCACGGCTCTACACACAGCAAAGCCCCTGTGCCCCACCAATACAGGATCACTTGTGTGCTCATGCCCTAGGCTCATACCTGGTCCCCAGTGTCCCAGACACCAAATGCACCCAGGACTATAGACATACATACACGTCACACTCAGCAGGCATCAGGTTCACTGTAATTATTTTTTGTGTGTTATTATTCAAATGTAAGTGCACACACATGTTGTGGGTGTGCAATATGTGTGCATGTGTGTGGAGGCCAGAGGTCAACCTTGAATGCCATTCCTTAGTCTCTGTCCACCTTTTTTTTTTTTTTTGAGACAGGGTCTCACATGGACCTGGGGCTTGCCAAGTAGGCAAGGCTAGGGACTAAAGTCGGGTCTTCATGCTGTCAAGGCAAGCACTTTAACAACAGAGCTCCCTCCCAGATCTTTATCATCATCTTTATTAATCACTGCTATTACAAGGCCATGTCCATGCAAGTGGAAAATATACCCCAAGTTACTCCCCTTCCCCCACCCCCGTGCTCTGCTGTCCTCCCTCTTGCCTCCCTCCCATTAGTGTCTTTTGTCCCCCAGTTTCTGATTCTGTTTTCCTATCATCAGTGCATAGATGACTTTTTGTTATCACTGAAGTCTAGGACCCACAAAGGACACTTGCAATGTTTGTCTTTCTGGGACTGACATAACTCACTTAACGTGATTATCTCCTGTTTTATCCATTTTCTTTCCAACCACCTCACTTCATTCTTTTCTGTGACTGAAAAAAAAAAATTCCATTGTGTGTATAAACCACATTCTCTTTACCCAGTCGCCTTTTCTTGCATACCTAGGCTGCCTCCAAACTCAGCCATTGTGCGTAATGCCGTGATGAGCGGCGACGTGCAGGGTATCTTTGTGATGTGTTGACTTAGAGGCCTTTGGGTAAATACCCAGGAGTGTATAGCTGGGTCATATGGATGATCCATTGTTATGTTTTTGACAAAACTTCATACTGATTTTCATAGTGGCTGGACTAGTTTCGTTCCTTCCAGCCATGTAGTTCACACAGGAACTCTTTTCTCCACAGCCTGACCAGTGTTTATTTCTGGTGACTGCCTTTCAGACCGAGTGAGATGGAATCCCAGTGTAGCTGGTATATGTGCACATGCAGGACACCCCAGAATGTCATTCTTCATGTGTGCATCCACCTTGTCTCTCATTGACCTGAAACTGGCAGATTAAGCTAGGCTGGCGGGGCCCAGGCATCTACCTGTCTTCACCTCTCCACAAGCCTGGCCTAGCTTTAAAAAGGGGGGGGGGGGGTAAGGGGGTCCTGGGAATTGAACTCATATCTTTATGCAAATGGAATCATCGCCCCAACCCTTCAATGTGGCTTTTGTTTGCATTTCTGGCGACTGGTGAAACCAAACAATGCTTTGTGTGTTTCTTAGCCATTTGTACCTCATCTTTCAAGCATTAGCCCTCATTCTGCTGGTCTGTTTAGTGAGTCGTTTGATGCTTTAGTGTTTAGCTTCTTGAGTTCTTTATACACTCTAGATAGCAATCCCCTCAAACAGGAGATTATTTTAAACTTTGGTGGTCATGTTGTGCCAGGGACCGCCCCACAAGGCAGAGGACCATTGTCCCCATTGCTATCAATGCCTGCTGACCATGCCGATCCTAGACGTCTCACCCATGCTGAGCAGGCCTGAAGGTGCTCATCCCTTCTAGAGAACATCTTAGTGTTCTTAGAGTGCCACTTCCCTGACCCCTGACCCCAGGCTGCTCTCTCAGCTCCTGGAGGCCTACCCAGAGGTGGCAGGGCCTCCTCTGGTGTGTGCACGGGCTGAAATGCAAGGCTTGAGTGGAGACAGCCTTCTCCAAGGTCCCATAGCCCTGGGCCCAGCTTCTTTCCTCTACCTCACAGCCAGCAAGCCCCAGGAATCCACCTGTCCCCCTCCATCTCTCCAATGCTGAGTACAAATGTGTGCCACTATGCTAGCTCCCCCTGCCCAAACATGGGTTCCAGAGATAGAATTCACATCTTCACACAAACTAAGCCATCTCCCCAGCCCCACAAACTGGTTTTTATGTGCATTTCTCTGACAGCTGATAAAACTGAACAATTCTTCAGGTTCATTGACCCACAGGTAGGGATGAGCCCATATATAATGTCCCAGCCACTCAGCCGCATCACTGATGAAGGGACCATGCCCCTTGGTTACCTGTGGTTCAATGCCAGGCTGTGCCAGGAACTGCCCCATGTCCATACCCTCACTTCTCTGAACACCCTTGTCTAATCTCTGAGGAAATGAGTTGGTCTTACTACAGTGTCAATGAAATCTTCAGCTTCCACCTTGGCTAGGTTTGCCCTTCTAACACTACTAATCCTTACTCACAGCTTCTTCTTAGTGGTCACCCTGGCCCTACCTGCATCTCTCTAGCATCATCACTGTCTCAGGATGGAATCTGAGGTTCGAGAGGCCTGCTCTGCTCATCCCAGGATGGACCATGAGCCTTCTTTCTCTTGTTGGACCCTTGCTTGAGAAACCTCACCACCTCTAGGCAGGGTCACACGCGGTCCTCACCCAGAAACAGCACTCCCAAACACTCCCATTTGTCCACTTTGTGAAACTGAGGCCCACAGGCAGCCTCACACTGCTCCCCAGTCCAATGGAGGTCATGGGATCTACTATGCGGACCCCATTTGAGGAGCTCCAGTGTCTAAGCCACACTGTACAAAGTCCAATGACCTGGAGAGGCCTATAAGAGACACAGGCCACTGACATAGATCCAGAGTCCTGAGGGCTTGCAGTCCTGGCCTACATTCTGCGGCATCCCAGAGTACCTGGCAACTCCTGCTCTCTGGGCCTCCTTGATGCTGAAGGCAGAAGACTCCCGCCCTTATGGCTATGGGTTCAGAGACTGATCGATCCATGCAAGTGGCTACCTAAGGTGTCTCCAGCACCTCAACTTCCTGGCCAGCCCCAACAGGGCTTGGGCAGGTATTGGAACACCTGCCACCTGAGGAACCCATGAGGCCAGACTGGGCCAAGGAGCCTGCTAGCCTCTGCTGGAGGCCACGGTGCAACCCCGGGTACAGGCGCCCTCATGGGGGTCACGGGCCTCGGGGTGCCGGGTCCGGCCTGGGCCGCCGGGGGCCACGGTGGGGGCGCAGGCCAGGGTCGGGGGTCCGGCGAGCTTTAATACGCAGACAAAGCCTCATTTGCAGGTCAATGCCGCGGCACACTCGCCTCTCCCCTCGCCCGGCGCCCTTTGTCCGGCCGCGCCCGCTCCTCGCGCCAGATGGCCGCGGAAATGCTAATTTCGGGCGCCCCCCCGCCCCCCGCGTTTAATTGCGCCTCCGCAGATGGGCCGCGAGTGTGCCGGCCATGTAGATGAGCGCGGCCGGGCCGGGACGCGGGGCTAAGGAGCTGCGGGACTGCAGGAGTGGGGGAGGGGATGCGGGGGAGGGGGAGGGGAGGGAAAGGAGAAGGGTGGGGAAGTGAAGGGGAGAGGAGGGAGAGAAGAGAGTGGAGGAAGGTGGGAAGGGGGTGGTGGGGGAGGGGAGGGAATGAGAGGGAGGGTGGGGGAGGGGCGCCGCCCCACCCCCCAGCGCGCCGCCGGGCACGGGCGAGCACCCAGCGGGCCGGGCGCGGGAAGCGGGCTTTTCTCTTTTCATTTCTCCAAAATGGGATCTTAAGTGACTCTGAATGAAAACAAATTGGCCCGCTTTCTTCTCCAAACAGACTGCGCGCGGGCGGTGGGGGAGGCGGGCGGTGGGGACACGGGACCCCCTGCCGGGCAAGCCCTCGGCCTGCGCCCTTCTGCCCAGGCCTGGCTGCTTTGGCTGCAAATGTGGGTCTCCCATAACTGGGACCTCTGAGGCCTCACCTTGCAATTGAGCAGAAATTCGCTGCTGCCGCCCCCACCCCTACACACCCAAACTGTTTTCCAAGAGGGTTGGGTCAAGGGGGGAAAGGGAAAAGGGATGTCAGCCTCACCTCCTGCAGCCTTACCAGGGTGGAGGACAGCAGACTGTTGGTTGGGCTGTCTGGACAGAATACACTTATGGATGGATAGGTAGGTATAGGGATGGCTAGTGAGTGAGTGGGTGGATAGATGACTAGAGAGATAGATGAGTGGGTTGATGGATAGGTGATGGGTGGATGGATACATGGATGAATGCATGGGAAGATAGAATGGATGGATGGATGGATGGATGGATGACAGGTGAAAGGATGGATAGAGGAATGGTGGATGGATAGTGGGTGGAATGGATGATGGATGGATAGTGGGTAGATGGATGGATAGATGGATGGATGGATGGATGGATTGATGGACTGAAGGATGAATGGATAAGTGAGTAAATAGATGTGTGGATGGATGGATGGGTAAGTGAAAGGGACTAGCAAGTTCTCCTGTGGTGTGCCCATTTGCTAGCATGATGTCAAACCAGCCTCAGAGCACCATACAACCCTGGTCTTCCAGGGGTGAGACAGCACCACACCCTTTCTCTGGGACACGTCACTTAGTCCTTCAGTGGGCTGTGTTTTTGTCATCTGTTCAAGATGGATCCTAATTTACGGCACTGGCCCACTCTGAAGTCAGCTGACAAGGAAGATCTGGCCCAACCGCTCCCAGCATTGTTTGTCTTCCAAGGCCTGGCACTAGGCTGCGGCTCCTGTCCTCCAGTCCATCCTACTGCAGCCTGGGCTGGCTAAATCCCATCCTGCCCCAACATACCCTGACCCTGTAAAGCTCCTCTCCTCCCGCACTTCCTCCCTGGTGTCCTTTGAGCATCCTGAACCTGATGTTCTTCCCTGGATTGGGGTCAGGGACCTCCTTCTTTGTCATATCTACCTCCCTTTGCTCCTGCCTTGAGGAGAATCCTGCCCACACCCCCAAGGACTCTGCTGACCCTCAGGGTTCACCCTGACAGTTCCTGCCAGCAGTGACACTAGATGGGTAGGGGATGGCTCATAGGAAATGCACATCCAGGAAACATCATGGAAGTTTCCAAGGCCAGGGATGGAACTGGTCTCCTGTTAATGTGGAATTCACAGATCTCCTTTGGCTTGCTTTCCAGTCCCTACAGTCCAAGGTCCCATCTTCCTTTTGGGGGCCTACTCAGCAAAGCCAGTCCCCATCTCTGCTGCAAGTCTTCAGTGAGTTTTGGATGGTCAGCCTGGCCTGGACCTTGATGGACACTCTGCTGTAGCTACAATGCATATGGCCTGGTGTGGCTTCTGGGGAATGTTATCTTCTTCATCATTCTTTCACTTCTCCACAGAAGCTTCTAAAGCCTGCCACCCAGAAGCTGACCTTTCCTAGCACACTTCCAAGTGGTGGGCATCTTCAATTTTAGTCATTATTTAGGTGTGCAGTGTTAGGTGTGAGTGGGTATGAGTACACATGTGTATAAAGGCCTATGGGGACCAGAGGTTGTTGTCGGGCACTTCCCTTTATCACACTCCACCTGTCTTTTAAATATATTTACTTAAAAGAAGAAGAAAAGAAAAATTCAAAACTAGGGTACTGCCTTCTTAAGAATTTCAGAGTATTAGGAATCAGGCATTGTTTTTTTTTAACTACATAGCAGTGTTGCTACCACAAGGGACTTGAAATCTCCAACATAAACTCATGAGATGAACTGGTGGAAACCAGAGAGGAGGAGGAACACAGAACAGTGAGCAGATGCTTTGGCTGTAAGTCTCCAATAAGGGATGCTGAGCCTAGACTGGAGGTGGATATCTGGTCAACCATCTTGGCTTCAAGGGGAGAGAAGAAAACTTATAAGATGGAGGGAAACCACTGAAGCCTCCATAGCAAGTCTCTACTTCTCATTCCCAGAAGGATGTGTTCCCAGACTTCAACATGGTCTCTTCAGGAGGGTTTGCTGTCTGTGATGAGGTGATAATCCAGGAAAGTTTAGTGTCTATGATGGAGACAATCCAAGACTCCCAGCAACCATGGGCATTGTTTTTTGAAGGATCCTTGCTACCACCTCTTAGGATTCAGGTCACTCAAATGGACAACACTAATTGTAGTACGGCTTTGGCATTTCCCTGATATCAGGGGAATGGTTGTGCCATCTTCAAGGTTTTCAGTTGCATCAGCACAAGCTTGTTCAGCAGAACCTCTTTCACACCAAGATGACGTAGACTCATCCCTGTTTCCTTGACAGTTATACTCTGCCACCTCCTCCAAGTGAAAGTAGGTAATGGAGGTGTTGGGGCTAGCCTCTGGATCTACCTTTGGGCCTGAAACCCACCTGACTTTTAGAGGCAAAGGCCTCACAGAATTTGGAGCTCACTGATTGACTAGACTATCTTACCAATGAGCTCCATGTTTCTGTCTGTCTCCACAGGTCCCTGGGCGGCAGGAACATCCCAGCAGCTCTGCTGAATCTTGGATTCTAACAGATCACTGTATTACTAATACAGCACACTGTATTAAGCTGCATTTCATATGTTCTGTTTGTAACATGCTCGTGTTCTGAGCCTCTTAAACATCTCATTATGGTAAATATTTCCAATTTGAACAATTGCAGAGACCATGGGGATACACAACTGGAATCCCAGCCTTTGGGAGGCTGAGGCAAGATGGTCTCAAGCTAGAGACCACCCTGGTCTACATAGTGAGTTCCAGATCAGTTTACACAATGTAACAAGACCTTCCCTCAAAGAGAAAAAAGAACCCAGCATTGGAGAGGTAGGAGCAGGAAGATCAGGTGCTCCAAGCCAGCCTGGTCTTCCTGAGACCCTGTCTCAAAGAAGACAAAAAAAGGGAAGTATGCAGGTAACTCACACCTCCCAGAGCATAGCTCATCCTCCAGTAGAAAGCACACTTTAAACTTTGAATCTATGTGATTCCACTTTTATTTTCAGTACAGTATTGAAGAAGTTGCATGAGGTATCCCACACATTATCATTTATAAGAGAAAGCATTGTAGGGGAGGTGCACTCCTGGAATCCAACACCCAGAAGGTGAAGGCAGGAAGATCAAGGAGTTGGGCCAGCCTTGAGCACATGGCAAATTTGAGGTCAGCCTGTGCTACATTAGACCCTGTCTCAAGAAAGCACACAAAAGGGGCTTTGTCAATGATTTTGCTGGACTGCAGGCTAACATTCTACACACCCCTTGCGTAGATCAGGTGAGCTTAAGATGGACTGGGATGTTCTCGGTTCCAGGCTTAGTCACTCCTTTTTTGGCTTATGTTATTTTTCAACTTACAATGAGTTTATTGGGACATGACCCTGTCAAAAATCAACGAGCCATTTCTGTGTGTACGTGCATGTATATTCTAATGCTTAACTAAATACAGGATTTTTACTTCAAAAGTGAATATAGTTTTTCTCAATATGAGTGTACAGATCCCCAGACATCCAGTATTGGGCTATGGCAGAGACAAGACTCTACTGAGGGAAACAGCATCTTTCTGTATTTGATTTTTTTTTAAGCAGGCACACAGTTCTACAGTCAGAGAAATACATTTTTATTTGGGGTATTTTAAATATATATAAGAAACATCACTGACTCACCAGCTGCATGACCTGGGATTGTAGCAACAATGCTCTAAGCTGGCCCCTGGAGGATGGGGACACCTGGGCCCCAGCACATGGAAGAGTCCAGTGGCAGGACCACCTTACAAGAGGGCCTCCTCAGAATGCCTTCCTGGGGTGCAGCAGTAACTAGACCCCATTGGACAGAGGCCAGAGCAGACCACTTCATGCCAAATTCCACTCAAGCTTGCTCTCAGTTCCAGCAAAATTCCAAAGTATATTGTTGTTATTGTTATTATTTTGCAATTACGTGACATTTTTTAAATGCCTGGAGTGTTTTTTCAGCCATTTTCATTAGCTCCTTCTCGCTTGTGCTGAAGAGGCAGTTCGGCACTTGGCTTGCTACCAACTAATCCGGCCAAAGTTCAGAGAGGTCAACCTACCCACCTGGGTCACACAGCAACAGTGTGGCTGGTGCAAGAACAGAAGGTATCAGGCCCAGCCAGGCCATCCTGTTGGACTGAAAGGTTATCTGACTTCTCAGCCCCTGCTGGGCTCTCCTTTGGATTTAAGAAAGTGTTTGAGGTCAGAGCAGAAGGAGAAACAAAGGAAGGGGGAGGGAGGGAGAGAAGGAGTTGGGAAAGAGGGAAAGGAAAGGAGCCAGAGGCAGATACAAGAGACTAAAGCAAAAAGGACCGATATCTGGGGGAGCACAGGACCTGGCAGGATGGCATTTGAGGACCCCAGTGGAGAGCCAGCCTGCTCTGTCAGCTCTTCCTCCCTCACCTCTGGCTCAGAGCCAGTTTCCAAGGAGCCTCAGTCCTCAGTGAGGGTGGGTACCCCATACACAGCCTGCTTCTAGACTCATCCTCTGGGGAGGGGAGGACTGAGGAAACACCGGGGTCTCCAAATGCCTCTCAGAGCAGCAGGAAGCCCTGAGACCCGTGCTAGCTGGGAACCTCACCCCCAGCCTCAGTGAAACAGCATCGCTTCCACTGTTCTGCAGAGGGACACACGGTGGGAATCCAAACTGAAAGCCTAAAGTCATGTGCTGAGTCAAGTCCCCTCCTCAAAAAAAACAAACAAACAAACAAAAACAACACACTTCTGTTGAGCCCTAATCTCAAAAGGTGTCTATATCTGAAAATGAGGTCTTTTTTTTAAATGAGGTCTGTAGTGGCCCTGCTTCACTTGACTGGGATCCTTGTGGGAAAGGGAAATGGAGCATAGCTGTGCAGAGGAAAATCACATAACAAGGAAGATGCAGTCTACAAGCTAAGGACAGAGGCCTTGGGAGGGGCCAGCTCCTCAGCTTCTTGCTCTTCCTCTCCAACTTCCCGCCTCCGGACATGGAGCAGGGGACTGGACCGTTGAAGCCCCTGGCTGTGGTGTTTCCTGTGAAGACCCAGCCTCCATTCCATCAGCCCACAAAGGAGACGCCTGCCTGCACAAAGAGACCTTGGCCTCCAGACCTAAGACAACAGCCACTGCCTCCTACCCCGGCCCAGAGACCTTTTGTTCAATTTTGCTAATGAGGCTCTAGCCAATGCCCTTTAGAAGTTTCATACTAACACCTAGGAACACATCATGAGAGTGCCCTCCCCCATGCCATCCTCACAGATCAAGACAGTCCACATGTGTCTCTTAATCTCTAAATGCTAACAGAGTCTAGTCTGAGGGTTAGAGATCTGTCATCCTAAAGAACCAGGGTAAGAGCTGAAAAACTAAGTCCCGCCTCAGCTGTGAGGTTTTTCCAGCTGTGAGCACAGGCCAGTCCTCCCCACCTGGAGTCAGTTGATCAGCTGCTCATGTCCTAGTGACATGGGGCCTCCCCTCCTATCTGGGTTTTCACTCACACATCTTCTATTAAGTTTTGCTTTATGCCAGAGTGGTCTCTGATGTGAACTGTTTGGGGGGCCTCTGCATGTTTCTTCATGTCCTCTGGCCCAAAGTCAGTCCCCAAGTTTCAAAAAATACCCTCCTCTATTGGATGAGGTGGGGAAGAAGAGGAAAGAAAACTACAACACAAAACAAAAGCACAAGAAACAAAAGGGAGAGAGCTGGCTGCCCCTTCTGCAGAATCTTCCTGCAGGAGACAATTCATTTGGAGTGAACTGTTTCCTTTGTGCGGGGATTCAGGGAACATGCTGGTCGGGTTGGTCATAGATGTAAAGCCTGGTCTTTTCCTTTGATTCAAATATTTAAATTCTCAAATATATATTCTGTGACAATTGAATGGCAGCTGACCTCACTTATTTTCATAGAAAAAAATTCAGAAGGCATAGGCCGCAGTTAATCTAGGCCCCCGCCTGCTCACAGGGGCACAGTCGGTCCCGGGTGGGGGGACATAATCCTTTTATTCAGACATTTGGCTTAAAAGAATAACAAGGGGGGAAAGCTGGGATGTAATTACATTGCATGGAAAGCAGAAAGATCTCTCTCTCTGTGTTTCTGTGTGTCTGTCTCTTTCTGTCTTTCTCTGTCTCTCTGTCTCTGTCTGTCTCTGTCTGTCTCAGTCTCTCCCCGCCTCCCCTCTCCTCTCTTCCTTCTCTCCTCTCTCGCTTGTTCACATCTCCTTTTCCATCCTCACAGATTTGGAGGCTCAGGGCCAGAGGCTATTTTCTTGGTAAAGGAATCGTGACTGTTTTCCTTGCTATTGTATGCACTCTGCCACCCCCCACTCCCCAGGATTTTCATAGTTGGGTAGGCTGTCACTCATTCACCAAATCACTCATTCCCTCCACTCCAGGCAAAGACTTATTGTGTGCCAGGCTAGCCAAGCCCAGGCTAGACGAGTTTAACCAGACCCTACCAACACAGATCCCTACTAAAAGCCCCCTTAGGCGTAAAAGAAAAGGACTCTAAGCTCGCAATAGGATAGCCCTGAAGCCCTCATAGATGCCATAAATCTTAAGAGGCCTCTGGAGCACCTGAGACTACAGTGAAGGGGGGCCCTCCCCTGGGCCAGCCAAGCAAGATTCTGGCACAGCCGGTGGCCAAATCCTACTCCCAGGGCCCGGGTCCCAGAGGACCCTGGCCCAGTCCATCAGCAGTCTGGGCCTTTAATGTTTAAAGATCTCTCCCCTCGTTTCAAAAACTCCCTGACACAGTTTTCTGTGATGCGTGGGCTGTCGGGACATCTGTCTTCTATACCTAATAAAGTCGCCGGGACTCAGAATGAACTCCGCGTGGCTTTGAATCCGGGCTCACATATGGTTGGTAATTAGCTGGCTATCTCTTGGCGTTAAATGATTTTTTTTTTTCTCGCCCGGTTCGCATCCATAATAGACATGAACAGAGTTGCGATTGTTCGCTGTTGCGGGACGTTCTGCGCCTGAATGAGCGGGGGGCTGCTGCGTCGACGCGGATTTGACATATGGTTGCGCGGAGCCCAGAAGAATGGGCCCCTGTGTGTTCGACCCGGACGCGGCAGCGCTGGCCGTGCCAGCCCGGCGGAGACCCGGGTGCCCGACGGGCGCAAGAGGAGCGGGGCGCCGCAGCCGCGGGCGCACCGTCGGGGCGTGGGGTCCTCGAAGTCCAGTCGGGCCAGGAGGCATATGGGGTGGGATGCTGGGCCGCTGTGCAGGGGGAGGGGAGAGCAGTTTGGGGAGAGTATGCATGCGAGCATGGGTGCATGGGTGGAGGTGGGTGGATGCATGGAGGTACTGGATGAATGGGTGGTGGGTGGGTAGAAGGATGGAAGGAAAGACGAGTAGATGGATGGAAGGACCGGTGGTCCGCTGCAAGAATGGAAGGATGGATGGACGAATCCCGGGCTCCTGCACCGCCCCGGGCCGGCCGTGGCGCCCGTGCAGGCCTCGAGGCGCGGCGGGGGAGGCTCTACGGCTGCCGCAGCCCCATTGTGAGACGCGCGAGACAATGAGCGGCCCGAGGAGGCACCTGCTCGCCTGAAAGGCCCATAAATCGCCGCCGGGTCCAGCTGCCTTCCCGCCCCTCCCCGAGGACCGGCGGGCTGAGCGCGGCCGCCGCCGGGAGGGGGAGGCTCGGTCGTCGGTCCCGGCAGAGAGATCGGGGCCACCGCCACCGTGGCGCGCGCCTGCCCTTGTGCCTCAGCGCAGCTGCCTGCACCCCCAACTGAGCCGCCGCGGCCTACCCTGGCTCTGCCCAGGGGTGGCCTTGGGCAGCAGCCGCCCCTCCTGCAGAGAGATTTCTGACCTACCAGAATTGGGGTGTAACTAGGCAGCTCAGAAACGAATCCTTGAGTTTTTGAACCCCAAGTTGTTACAGATTCTAACATCCACATTGTTGGGAGCTTAAAAAAGTATGGGTTCCCTTGTTTCCCCCCAGAGCCTGGGAAAAACAAGCCTCTCTGCCCTCCAGATTTCTGCCCACCTCATTTGGCTAAACTAGGACCCAACCCCACTTATATTAGTTCTAACGCTACTTACTCGGGCAGGAAACGGGCTGAAGCCTTGCCCTGCTGGTCTGGGTCCACTTCCAACCAACTTCCCGGTTGAGTGGGGAAGTGGAGCAGGCTCAGAATGAGTTCAAAGCTTCCGGGAAGTTTTCTGTGCAAACAGCACCAACTTCCCCTCACATTAAGGAAAGCTGTGGTCCCCTCCAGGGACCCTGCTCAGGTGAGGGAGTTAGTTAGGGTTTTCTAATGCACACACCCCTCAGAGAAGCCTTGGAAGGGGTGAGGGCTTTGACCAGAGCTGAGGTGGACAGAAAGCGGCAAATGTCCCCTGGAAAGCCCTGGCATTCTAAGGCTTCCCCTGGGATCACCCCGGTTCATGGGGGAGGCTTCTGAGCATGACAGCCCCAGGAAGGGCAGGAGGGAGGATAGAAAACCCTTTTTATTCTTTGGTTGGTTTCGGTTTGGGTTGGTTTTGTCTTTTTGAAGCAGGCTCTCACTCTGTAGCCTAGATTGGCCTGGAGCTCAGGAAAATCCTTCCGCCTCCGCCTCTGGATACTGAGATCATCAGCATAAGTTCCCCCCCCACCCCACCCCACCCTCGCCCCAACCCCACCCGTGAAACTGGATTTCACACTATTCCAGGTTGACCTGGAACTCATTGTGAAGCCCAGGATGGCCTCCAACTCGACAATCTTCCTGCTTTAGCCTCCTAAGTTCTGGGATTACAAGCATTAGCCACCATGCCTGCCTAAAAGAGCCACATTTCAATGGCATAAGGGACAAGAGGGACCAGACTTAGCAGAGGGAGGCTGTGGCCCCTGGCTGTATCCAAGGCCGGCCACCACCCTCCCTCAACAGAAGCACCCTTTCTGTTGGACACTCCATCTCTGTTCAACGAGAGCAGGACTTGGCAGCTCACTCCCTCTGGACTCTTCAGGCGCTGGCACATACCTACCAGGACTTTCTTCCAGGAAAAGGCATGTGTTCAGTCCCCAGGTCCTTGCCAGCACCAGCCTTAAGCTGGCTGCCTGTGTGCACCCCACTGAACGGCACCCAGGACACATTCTGGAGCCTAGAGGAGTTGGCATAGCTGAGCAGGGCCACAGCAGGCCTCTTGATGGGACGAGGTGTATGTGTGACAACTCCCTCACAGGTGTCTAAGATTGAAGGTGTGACTGTTTCTGACACCCTGGTGCTATCTCTACCCTTCCCTCGTGCCCTAATAAAAGGCCGGCATTCCTCCCCCATCCTTGCCTCCCTCACATATTAGAAGAATTTTTTCCATTTCCTTTGATGTTTTTTATAAGTTGCATCTAATTTCCTGCTTGGGCATTTCTAACCTCCTGTGACTCCAACTCAGGACACTTACTGTGGCTGCCTGGTGGCTGTGTCTCCTTGACACCCCACCCAGTGGCTAGTTTAAGAGGGTTCAATCTTCTGTGGGCCCTGGTTATCCACCTTCCCCTCCTTTCTTCCAGAGGCTCCCTAAGAGAGATGGTCTTGTCCACGATGAAGGCAGCCTGCTCGCTACAAGACCCTATGCCTCCTCTCCGGTCTCCAACCATGTGAATATTCATTTTCCCAATGCTATTCCATTCAGAGGGCCACTTCTGTCCATGTTGCCGCCTCACACAGGCTGATCTGGTCCGAGGGGGCTGACATCCTCAGCACCCTAAGATCCCAGCTTGGGTGGTGCTCAAAGCCTTCAAGGGGTGAAGCCAGGCAGGGTGGTGGGGAGATTCGTGCTCAAGCCTGGCTCCACCAACCCTAGAACACAGCTAGAAAAGTGCAAGAAACCCCTGAATTTAGCAACTGAGAGAGAAAAAGACAAATCAGCCATGTGAGGCGATTCAACTTCCTCCCCTCTTTCTTTCCTGTTTCCTTCTTCTCTTCCTTTAAAAAAAAAAAGCTTTTTATTATATTTCTATTTAGTGGGTGGGGGGGTGTACCAAGGCCTGCATGAGTGGAAGCCAGAGGACGGCTTGCAGAAATCAGTTCTCTGCTTTTACCATGTGGGGCCCCAGGGAACTGTGGTGGTCAAGCTTGGCAACAAGAGCCTATATCCACAGAGCTCTCACTTTTTCCCCTCCCCCAGCCTCCTCCTCTTGTCTTCTTTTTCTGTTGGTGCCAGGGATAGAACCCAGGAACTTGCACATGCTAAGCAAGCACTCTACCCCTGAGCATATCTCCACTTCCCTTCTCTTCCCCCACCCCAAATCATCCTCTTCACCCCTCTTCCTCCCTCATTTATGCACAGGGCTCTGGCCTTGAAGCAAAGCACCATCAAAACCAATCTGAGTATCTAAGAGCAGCTCCTGAACTGAGTGATATAACCCAGGAATTCAAAAAAGCAAAGCCCAAATTCTCTGACCCTTGGGGTACCATAAACCAAAAAACAAAACAACAACAACAACAAAACGGTCTGTGAGAGCAATAACCATGAATAGGAAGACAGGATACAGACCTCTAGCCAGAGACCAGAAAATGGGCACTGCCTATTGTAACCTCTAGCCAAGCCCCTGCCCACCTCACCATGTATCACAGCTCCCCACACATAGGTACCTAATGGCCTCTAGACCATCAGGAGCAACCAGTTCCTATGAACTGTGACTTTCTTTTCTTTTTAAATGGTTCTGGGGTTTGAACCTAGGGCCTTGCACATGCTAGGTGAGTGCTCTACCACTGGGCTATTTCCCCAGCCACCCTGTGCACTGTGACCAAACACCAGACACTCTGCTGTTTATGCAAAGCTGAAAGGTATTTTTTTGACACTTTAAGGCTGCAAGTCCAGTACAAGGCACCTATAGTTTAGCAACTGTCATGGGCTGTTCTCTGCTTCCAAGATGGTGGCTGGCACAAGGGATGTGAGGGTGTTTGGGGCTTCATGATGGAATCACCTCTCCTAAGCCTTGACACTCAACATTGTTATGAAGGTCTCCTGGACTCTGAGCACCTTCACACCCAGTCCTGGGTGTCAGTAGCTTCCCCTTGGCCTCTCAGGTCTACATTCACTATGTCTTTAAGGTTAAGGCCTTGTCATCCAAACCTTGGACTTCAAGATTGAAGGTGAAATACTGGGGTTAAAAGATAAATCCCCATGATGACCATGAGGCCATCAACATGAAAGACCCCCAAAGCCTAGGAAACAGGGTTGGGACTCCCTTCTACTTCGACAGGTCAAGGAGTGTCTCCCAGCCCTCACATTAGACAAGGCTTGGGATGGGATTGACATCATAGGAGGCTTGGCTTCTGGAAAGATGGGAGCCTTTTGGGGGACTAAGTGAAGACCAGAGAAGGTTTACTACACCTTGCGGTCATTGATGCTGGACTCTCGATCACATGCTCTTCATCAGAAAGGGACAACTGAGACCCACAAAAGGAAACAGGCTTCTTGTCTGCCTTCTTCATGATCATGAAGCCAGAGCTGATAGAAAGGCAAGGGGAGTCAGACCTTGGCAAGAAGAGGAGGTACAGAACAAGAAGAGCCCAGCATGGCCACAGCCTCCTGCTACCCAAAGCCAGAATGAATCCACCACATCCAGGGTGAGCTGGACAGCTACAAGCCCAATTCACATAGATACTGACCAAGGAGCTTAGCAAGCCCTAAACAACCATCTTAACCCAAGGTCCTGCTCACAGTCCCCACCACCATGGATGTGGCCCTGGGGCAGCTCCCTGGGACAATAAAATGGGTAGTTTCAAGGGAAAGAACAAAATGTTATTTTTTTTTCAAAATTATTTATTTGCTTATTTATTTATTTACTTATTTATTTAGAGACAAGGCGTTGTGTAGCCCAGCCTGGCCTTGAACTCACTATGTAATCGAAGATGACCTTGAATTCCTGCCTCCATCTCTCGGCCTTTGCCATCATGCTTAGCTCAGAAAAGATGATTTCTAACTACATACAAACCCTTATGGTACCAAAGGACAGCTCATGGTGGCTGAGGACCCCAGTCTGGTTTTCAGCTGATGAGTTCCTCAGCTTGCCAGGGTCCTTCAACCATTAGTGTCCCCATGTGTCACTCTCTTTTTAGTTCCTATTGGTCACCAAAAATAGATCAGTGTCTCAGAAGCTCAACAGAGCAGCAGCATAGGGACCATTCAGGGCTCAAGGGCGAGTATACATGGATGCCCTCCTCCAGTGGGGAACCACCCGTCAGGGAAGCGGGACACTGGACACACGGTGGTACTGAGTACAAAATTACCCAACATCTCCTAAGACTTGGTCAGAGAGTAGCCAACCACAGGGCCTTACAGAGAACAAACAGCGCTAGACAGGCGGCACTGATGATGGCTCCTGGATTGGCATCGAGAACGAAGGTTCCTCAAAGTGGAGAAGAAGATTCGCCTACGGGACAAGGCCAGTTGGGGGCACAAACCCGGTGGGCATCTACAGGAAGCAGGGCCTGGGATTAGTTTACTGCACTGCAGAGGAAACAACGAGGAAATGAAAACAGAAACTTAAGAAGAGTAAAATGTAACCTCTGTTGAAAGGCGGAGGGGAGCTCTCTGTTAGTTTGTTGTTAGATTACTTATTACTGGCCCTGTTTGCAAAGTTCCCTAAGAATCTTTCAGGAAGCGTAAGCAACACTATTACAAGTTGCTGAGTAAATTCAACATCAGATACAAAGTTAGTAAAAAAAAGATACATTAGTGCCCAGATGGTTTTGTAGCCTATCATGACAACCTGAGTTCCATGCCTGGGACCCACATCATGGAAGAAGAGGCCTGACTCTCCCAAGTGTCCTCTGACCTCCACACATACACTCCTGCATGTGTGTTCCTACACACACACACACACACACACACACACACACACACACACTAAATAAATGCAAGACCCAAGAGATTCAAAGCTCATTGGGTAAAGGTAACTGCCACTAAGTATGATGACCTGAATCCACATGGTGGAAGAAAAGGACCAACTCTCACAAGTTACCTCTGACTTCCACATGTGTGTGCACATACATACATACACACAAAAAAAATTAAATTTAATAAAATAAATAAATGCAAAAATCAAATTTAAAAACAAATTAGATGTGTGTGTGTGTGTGTGCGTGCAAATATATACAAGGGCTATATGATAGGGCACATGCACACACCCATATGTACTATGTATACACATATACACACACAACACAGGAACAAAGGCAGAAAGGGCTGCTAGTGGGTGTCTTGGCTAAGTGTTTTGGTGGTGCTGTCTCAGTGCTCCAGGATACAGTGTCCTTGCTCCTGACTACATGCACATTTTCCTGATGTGGCATGCAGAAAGCCATTTGGGCGTTTCAAACAAAAGAATTTTTTTTCTTTTATGGCAGAGGGTCTCATGTAACCCAGGCTGCCCTTAAACTTGCTATGCAGCAAAGATAACTTTCAATGTCTGATCCTCCTGTCTCCCCTTCTGAGAGCTGGGATCCCAGGAATGAATCATCACAGCCCGTTATGTGGTACTAGGGATGGAATCCAGGGCTTCCTGTATGCCAAGCAAACGTACAACCGACTGAGCAGCATCCCCAGCCCCAGGAAGTTTGTTTTTATAATCACATCGTACTTCTTGGATTTCTCTAAGGAGCCATTGTTGGCATTCATTAAAGACTGTGCATATTTAACATACTACATGAGTTCTCTATTTACTCATTGCTGACTCTTACTGCTTTCTAAATTTGTTCTATTTTCATTTTTTTCTTTTTCAGGTGTGGTGTACGTGTGTGTGTACACATATGTGATATGCATGTATTTGCATACACATGTATGATGTACATGAGTGTGTTCTCACATGTGTGTGACATGCATATATTTCAAATGTGTGGATGCACACATGTATGCATATGTACATGGATACCTGAAGTTGACTTGGAGAGTTTTTTATTTCTCTCCATCTTATTCACTGAGGCAAAGTCTCTGAGCTGTACCCTGAGCTCACTGATGTGGCTAGTCTGACTAGCCGGCTTCCTCCAGGGATTCCCTGTCTCTGTATTCTAAGTGCTGGCACTGGAAGCAAGCCATCTTGCCCACCTGGCACTTACATAGGCTCTGGGAATCGGAAGTCCTCTTGTCCATGCTTATATGACAAACACATTAGCCACTGAACCTTTCCTAGCCCTAATTTATGTTTCTGAAAATTTCATTCATGTATATATTTTGATCATATCCATCCCCATTACCTTCCATTGCCCCCTGCCAAGCTGAACTCAAGAAGTTTTCGATAATTTTGTTTGTTTGTTTGTTTACTGCTGAGTATTTTTGCTCAGGTGGAAAAAATATTTGCTTTTGTTTGAAAGGCAGATGGCAATTATGCCTTGAAGTCAACCCCACACTAAGGGCTGTTCTAGCCACGACGGCTGCAGATTCAGGAATAGAGGAGTGGACTCTGCCTCCTGCTTCTTGAATCTGGAGGTCTCTGTGCTGAGACTCACGTGCAGCAGAGGTGACAAGGTGCCACTTCTAGGGCCAGAACTGAGAGCTTGCTCAATTTCTGGCCAGGTCTCCCCAAACACTAGCACATGGCCTCTGACATGCATATGAGGAGGAAGCACAGACAGGTCTGAGGATGAGACTAAGTGCAAGGAACGAGGGACCTGCTGGCAGTTCCTTCCTGGATGAGGTAGGGGGTGAGCTGTGTTGGAGGTTGATGTCAACCTCTGGTACATCACCCTCACTGCTGCCCCACAAAGCACAGCCTTCCCTAGACCCCCAACTTACAACCACATAGCACTGGATGGTTCTTGACTTGGCAAAAAACTTGTGACAAGTACAGAAGAGAAAATGCCAGTTGTGATCTGTACCTGACTCCATGCCATTGGTAATGTGTGGTGGAGATACAGCCATGGTGGGAGCTGGACAGCATAGGAATTGAGCCAATGCTGAAGCTACATGGACAGAGGAGAAAGATCATTCCTGGAGCTTCTAAGGACAGTAAAGATCAAAGCATTTCTTCCCAAGTCCATAAGGCTTGCTGAGCGAGGCCACTTCCCCTTTGTACTCCAGGGCTTATCTACATCACATATCCCAAGATACTCAGTATCTCCACAGCTGGATTTGGTAATGTCGGGAACTGTCTATGACTCTCAGGAGTCTGCGAATCATTTCTGGACATATTCCCATGTGTATTAGTTCATATTCTGTTACTGTAACAAGTTATATGAAACTGGATACTCTATGAAATGAAAAGGTTTGCTTAGCTCACAGTTCTGTAGGTTTGAGGAGACACCAGGATCTGCAAGCTTCTGGTGAGGGCGTCATGGCTGGTACATCGGAGAGGACAAATTACATCACAAAATGGGAAGTCAGGGAAAGACTGAGGATGCCACCTCCTTTCCAAGGGCATGCCCCCAGTCTGCTAAGGACCTCCAACTCTCTCCTCCATCAGTTCACACCAACATTTTGGGGACAGAGCTTCCCTCTCATGAGCCGTTGTGGGATACACTCAAGCACTGTACAAAACATAGCACCAAGCCTCCAGAATGACAATACAGTGTCACCAGGCTCCTGGTGTCCTTCCTCCAGATGGTGAGCTGGGAAGTGTATTGTCAACTTGGTTTTCACTATGCTGCATAACAAACACACCCCACACCCTCAGTGGCTGACAGAAAGCAAGGCGCTTTCTCACTCTCTATGACAACCAGACTTGTGGGCTGTGGCTGAACTCTGCTCTGACTTCTGGGAAGGAGCAGCCAGATTCAGATCTTACCAGTCCCAAGGTAGAGACAAAATGGCAGAACACTGGCCCAGGCAGGCTCATTTCAGAAGCAACACGGGTGCCTTCACTTGCTGAGTCATTTTCGAAGCCTGGTTTCTGTTCTGATTCACCTGAATTGGTTGGTGGTAGATGTGGTGCAGAGGAGAAGCCCTGGAAACCAGTCCAGTCCTCAACAGGGACTCTCTCACTGCTGTTGGGATCAGAACACTGCAGCCCCTCCGGGAGGTTTGGTGGCTTCTCTCAAAACCAAACAGGCTCCTCCCACAGGACGCACCAACTGAACTCCTAGTGAACTGAAAACTTGGATCGACACAGATGTTTTCAGGGACTTGAGTCAAACTTGCCCAAACTGAAAGCAGCCATGATGCCCCTCAGGGGATGGTGGGATAAACTAGTGTAGAGCACCCTACAGCTACTAACTATATTGTGTGCTAAAAAGAAAGAGAAGCCGGGGCGGTGGTGGCGCACACCTTTAATCCCAGCACTCGGGAGGCAGAGGCAGGTGGATCTCTGTGAGTTCAAGGCCAGCCTGGGCTACAGAGTGAGTTCCAGGAAGGGCACAAAGCTACACAGTGAAACCCTGTCTCGAAAAACCAGGAAAAAAAAAAAAAAAAAAAAAAAAAAAAAAAAAAAAAAAAAAAAAAAGAAAAGGTAAATCCCTGAGGCTCACTGGCCAGTCATCTTAGCATAATAGGTGAGCTGTGAGAGGGTTTGGAGGGAGAAAATGTGGGGGAGGTACTAATGTAACTATATCATAATCTCAAAAAAAAATGAAAAAAAAAAAAAAGAAAGAAAGAGAAGCCATGGGAAGGCCACGGAAGCTTTTTCGCCTAGTCTAAAAAGGCTGCACACAGTCCTTCTGAAAAGGCAGAACTATGGCAGCTGAAAAGATGAGGGTTGCTGGGGGTGGAGGCAGAGGGCAGATGGATCCTACTCTTTGATACTTCGATAGTGAACACAGGACATCACACATTTGTCTAAACCCACAGATGGGGCAACCCACCAAAAGTGAGCCCCCATGTAAACCATGAACTTTCATTAAAAAACAATGTGTCAAAAACAAACACAAAAAGCAGGAGACCAAATCAGTGCTGTTGACCGTGGGGACCAGTCAGGCTATGCACTGGCCAGTTCTCTCCTATGCTGAACCAGCAGTGGTACTGGGCAAGCTAGCTTGCCTCTCAAAACCTCACTCCATACATAGAGCGGTGACATGGGTGCTCATACCTCACCACAGGGCTGTTGAGATAATGAACATGCTCCAAGGCTCTCATGGCCTATCCAAAAAGGGAAATCAGGGTGGTGATGGCCTGGATTGCAACTTATATCTCAAAGCAGGAAGCTTGGCCCTTTCCCTTCCCTCATTCTGACGATCTGTTCCCACCCCACACTTCACATCAACCCTAGAAACCTGAGGCCTTCCAGCTAAATACAACTCATAGCAGTCCCTAACCCTGCCCCCAGCTACTCTAACTCCCTATTCCGGGAATACCCCAGGGCCTCAGGGCCTAGACACGGCAAGTTTCCTCTGCCGATCCCACTGATCTTGTGCAGTCAGCCTGCACTGGCAGCTAGAAACCCTACTGTGCCCTGTTTTAAGTAAAGATTGGGTGTTGCTCAGCAGTCTCCAACACTGGTCTCAGTGTATTGTGGTTCACTGGGTTTATCTTTGCCTCCCACACAGAGGGTCTTAGGGAGCCTGGAAGTGCCAGCTTTCTTCTTCCCGAGTTCTCTGACATCTCTCATTCCTTTGGAATACGAGCCACCCAGCCTTTATAGCCCAGCACCCTCCTGTCGTACCTGCCTTCTTGCTGGTTCTCCTGCCCTCTGCTAGTGGTGGCTCCCTTTGCATCCATTCCTCACTGCCTTGCCCCAAATCTAACCTGCACCCTGTCGATCAGGCTCAAGAGACCAGGGCAGAAGGAGGCCCACCAGTCACACCCCAAAGCGCACACTCACCCTCAATAACATAACCCATATGGTGGTAGCCCAAGCCCCACAAAGGCCCCAGGCAGCCCCTGAGAGCCTGACAGCCTCAGGGTCTCCTCTTTCTCCTCCTCCTCTGCTCCAGCACACCCTTCTTCCCTTTCCTCCAGCATGGTCCAGTCTATTCTGCTGAGGGGTCCTGGATCACCCCTATTTAGATACTCACCCACCTTTCCCAGGGTGACCCCCCCCACCATCATGTGTCATTACCACTTGGGTGGTTAGTATAACAGACCTAGCAAGTGCCTTTCCATCTGGGCACAGGACAGGACAGTACTAGCAACATCCTGCATGCCCAGGGCAGCAGCCATAGGACATCAGATATTTCCCAGCTCAAATAGAGAAACCCACTCCCAAGGTCAAGAAGGGCTGGCTGGGACCACATGGACTCAGAGTCACATGTGTAATGTTGCTTCCTGGGCCAGGCATCTAGTGGCTTCTGTTACAGACCCTGCTGCACCCAAGAAATGATGGTGACGTTGGTCTCTGTGTTCTCACACAGCCCTGGATGCTTTTGAGGAAGCCCCCCACCAGGTGTCATAGAATGTGGGGTTGCAGGTGGGCCCTAGGGTTAGTGTTTGTGAGAATTATAGCAGGGAACTGAGGCCTGGCCAATCTGCACATGGAGGCCTCTCTGCACTGTGTATTGCCACATAGTCATGCAGGTCCTTGAGGCCCCATGGCTACCTGCCAGGCTTCTGGACCAGTGCTCTCCTAATGGTGAGGACCTAACCCACACCTCTGCTGCCCAGCACCCCAAGTACCATGGCCACCCTCAAGTCATGAAGAAAAGGGCTGCTCTGGCACACAGGTAAATGCTGGGATTTTCCCCCTCCACCCATAGGAGCACCTAGGAGCCTGCGAGCAGCTTTCCTTGCTGGGATCTAATTCCTGAGTCACCAACAAGCTGAGGGCTGCTGCAGTCAGCAGGGCCCACCCTCTCACTGAGGTCTGCCCTCTCATTGGGGTGGGCACATTTCTCAGAATCTGACCAAAGCTGGACCTCTAAGGTATTCAGGAGAGGTTCTGTTAATGATACACCCCGAACATCTCTAAAATCTTGGTCAAGTCTTTACAGTCTGATACTGTCCACGAGTTCTCTCTCGGCCCAAGGAACTTCGCAAGGATTTCATGGGCTAATCTGTCTAATGTCACCTTTGCTTTTGAAATCCATCACTTTCATAGATTTATAGACCAGGTATAAAGGACCCTTCCCTTTATTTTTTTTTTAACTAAAAGGGGACTCTTTGGAACGAGTGGGCTGTTGGGAAACAGGGCATGGGATGTAGGAGGCATGGTTCTGAATTCTTCCACAGAAGCTGGGTCAGGGCCCATCCCCACCCCACCCCACCCCACCTGCTCACAGGTACCCCACCTCTAGTATTTGTTCTTCACCCCCTCCCCGCTCCCTACCAAGCCATCACACTGCCCACTCTTGGAGATGCTCAGCCTTATGGACCTAGGGACCATGGAGCTTTCAGGGCTCCAGCACATGGAGAACTCCTTACAGATACATGTGAACTGTGTGTGTTGTACTAAGTCCTGCAAGTCCTCATCAGGGCCTGGCTGGAGTTAGGAGAAAAGCTGAGAGTCTGTTGTGGACAGACACTTGTTTCCCAAACCTCTGAGTCAGTATGCCCGCTGAAATCGCCCCCCACCCCCTTGTAAGCAGCCCACACCCTGTCAAGTGGTGAGTATGCTTGGTTGACTCCCCTCTTCGCCCCAGCCCCCACCCATGTTCAGTTGCCCCAGCTCTGGGACTACAAAGGTGTAAAAAGACAAACAGACGAAGTATAATTTTTGTTGGGCCTCTTTATTTAGAACCTGGCAGACAAGGAGCCCTGGGCAGTTGGTATGGGCATCACAGGAACCATTTCGACAGTCTGGTCACCAAGTTTAAGAACAATCTAATAAAGCAGGGGGGAGACTGTAAGCTAACTGGAGATGAACGTGTGGGGGCTTTTAAACATCAACCATTTCCCTAGAGTCTAATATAAAAGTAGATTTACATTTGTGGGGTAATCTGAAGCTGGTGATTTCTAGTGCCTTTGGTAATAATCAATAACCCAGCAGTTGCGTGGCAGAGAGATCCACGCATGGATAAATACAAATATTAAGTTATCATAATTTTTTTAACTTTTTGTACAAATATACATTTTTTCCTTTTTCTCATCTTTTTCCTTCGTTCTACATTTTCTAGTTTCTCTTTTTTTTTTTTTTTTTTGCACTGAGAGCGAGTAGAGATTAGACATTTTACATAAATGATTTAAAGCTTTACACCTTGGGACCAGCGTACTCCTTGCACATGGTACAGAGTGTTCTCAATACATTGCACAGTTTTCAGATTTCCACAAAACCGTGGGCTGTTTTGCGCAGCCATCTCCGGTTCCTGCTACATGAACGAAAGGTCCCAGCGAAGCCCAGAGTTCTTCCACCGTCCGCTGCCCAGATGCCCAGCAAGTTCTCTCTGGCCGTTAGGCTCTAAACTGCGAGGAAAAGGACTCAGGTGAGCAGGCATGGCAGGAACCCCCCGGGGGCGGCCCCTCCGCGACCCCCGGGGGAAACCAGACTCACCTAACTCATCGCAGACGCTTGCGCGGGGTCTGCTCCACCGCGCCCACCCCAGGAGCCACGTTAGGAGAGGGACACCCTGCAGGGACGTCGTTCGACGCCTTGTTCTCCTGCGCAGTTCTCTTGCGCTTGGCGAAGAAGTCTGCGGGCGACAGCGCACGCCGGTCAGGGCGGGGCCGGCCCGG
>CABHPQ010163897.1:22554-41872 GCA_902168405.1 Peromyscus aztecus | reverse complement strand
GCTAAATGAAGGGAAAGGTGACACATCCAGAAATCCAGAAGGCCAAAGCAAACACAGCACTGGATAAAGACATTTTATTTTGAGACTCTGAGTTCTCTCTCAAAAGCACCATTTTCTATCCTTGCTGTACTCGCCCTGGCTAAAAACACAGCAACACAGAACAATGAAACAAGGCTTCTTAAGAGTTCATACCAGGTCAAGTGCTTATTAACACCTAGTTCTCATCTACGAAATCATTATTCTCTTACACTGACTTTTCTTGCGTTGTTCTCCTAATAGTTTTTCAGTTTACTAGAATGTGTGCATTTGTGGGCCATTTAAAAACACATTGGAACTATTTGTTCCACTTACAGAATACTTTAGGATAAACAAAAAAAAATGTGTAAAGGCCTGTTGTTTGAAGTAATTCGACTTTACTGTTACATAAATACATGATGGTTCTAAATCCTATTTTAAATTTTTAATTTTGTAATAAACTCTTTATATTTAGGTCCAAACTGTCATTCATTAAGAAGCATGAGAGAAAATTTTAATAAATTAAATCCCCAACAACTGTCATGATGTTGGAGAAAGCTGTCTCTGGTCTTGGTTGGGGGAGGGCTGTATAAAAGAAAATCAGTGTGTGTGACTAAGAGATAAATTGGACTTTGAAAGTGCTAAGAGACTCTGGCAGAAAAGGGACCATTGATAACAAAGTCAAGGGACAAGGGGTTGGGCACTTTTGACCTCCTAGAGAACTTATATTCAAATGGAATCTGCTGAGGATCAGTGAGACAGCTCAGTGGATAAAGGTGTACTGTTAAACTTGACATCCTGAGTTTGTTCCCTGGGACCCCTATGATGGAAGAAGAAAACTAACTCCTGTAAGTTGTCCTCTGACCTCCACATACACGTGTGTCATGGCACACACACCCATACATATGCATATGTGTGCGCATGCAAATATACACACACTAAATAAATAAATGTTTATTTAAATAAAGGTTTAAAAGTATTTCAATGTTTATTAACATAGAGTCTACTGCCTTATGACAAGCTGTGGTCTGGATGTCTTCTGAGTATCCTCCGAAGTCCATACATAAAGGCTTGGTCCCCCTAGAGGCAATATTGAAAGGTTCTATGGACCTTGAAAAGTAGGCTCTGATGGAAGGTCTCAAGGACATGAGGCAGGAGGTGAGACAGACCTTTGAAGGAGACTGTAGGACTCTACATATCCCCATCCCATTTTCTTCCATCAGAATGTGCTGTTCTCACCAGAGTCCAGACCCCACGTACTTCCCGATCTTGGATTTGAACCTCCAGAGCCAAAACAAACCCCTCTTTGCTTCATGCATAACCTATGTATTTCACTGTAGTGGTGAGAAGCTGATTGGCACAGGAAGCAATAAATACAGCATCCCTGGAGCAAATCAACCAGAAGCTAAAAATACTATTTTTGTGTAACACTGAAATTCTCCACTAGGCAGGCAGCAGGACTAGGTGAGCTCCGTGAGTCTGCTTTACATGGACATCAAACACACTGAACACTTTTACCAAGTCAAGGAAGTGTGACTCAATAGAACTGTCAACGATAGGCATGTATATGTTGATGCACAGCATCCACATTACTCGTGACAGCATCAACTTGATTTCTTCTTTGGCATACACACCCTCGTTCCTCTGGTTGGATTGTGGATGATCTAGGGCCTACCCCCTTTAGTCTCTGTCCCCACAAATGAATATTCATGGAGACAAGTCTTTCTGCTGAAACAGCCAGAACATAGGCTTGATACTCCTAAATCCCACCATAAAGGAAATCGTGTCCCTTGCTTCCTGTGTTAGTCAAAACGAACTAAGAGATGGAGAGGGCTGACACCCAGTGACTACCCTGTACCTGCCCACACTTGTTCTGTCAGCCAGGTGAGCCAGGATACCTCTTCTGTGCCTTAGCAAGTTTGTGTAGACTTGCAACCAAGTGGTCCTGGACCATTGTCAAAGGATGAAGGCTAGATATTCAAAGAAGCTGAACATCTAATTCATTGTAAGTTTCAACATGCAAACCTTGAAAGGGCTGGAGAACACTGGAGAACGCTGACATTTTCTCATCACTTTTATCCTCATTGTGGCCTAGATTATGCTGGGTACATTTTTCTCTTCCTTTTCAGTCTCGGTTGCCCCTAAGTCCTCACAAAGGACCCCCTTCATTTTTCTTCCTCCTCTAAGATGAAATAGGGACCCCCCTCCAATGATCCTCAGCCATCCTGATGGTGAAAAGATGCCCATGCTTCCTCCTGGCATTGTACCCACGTGCATCTTGCCACATAAGTTATTGTCAGTAGATGGACGGGAAACTTTCCCTAAGTGAGCAAAAAAAAAAAAAAACAGAATTCCAGAAACTGTTTGTCCAGATGTCCGGGTTAGGAGTTATAAAACCTCTGTCCAGGGCTCACCTCAAAGTGTTTGAGGGCTGTTAGCCAACACACCCTGAGTCTCATCATGCATTTCTGGGTATTTTTAAATCTTTAATTAGATTTTCCTACAAAACCTTCAAATGTTGTTCATTTTTTAAGTTTTAACACAACCTGCATGCCCCATGGTTACAGAAATCACATTGGTAATAATCCATGTTTTCTCATGTTCTCTAGGACAAAATAAGACACGGGGGAGATAAATACAGACATACATTCATATCTGGGTCACTGTCTAATTTCATCTAATTATATTAATCACAGCATCCTCTTTTATAAAAGATTAAAATGAGTTCCCCAAAGGAGTAAATCTTCAGCCAATTGCCCCTGATAGTGAGAGTCATGTATAAACAGCCCCTGCCATGCGCTCACAGAAGCTTAGGGACAGCCCTGCTGGAGCCAAGCACAGCCACTCACAACAGAAAGGAAGCAACTGGTCCGCCGCCCACGGTGCCACCTCCACACAAAGCCTCACACTTTGGGACAGGAAGAGAAGAATAATGTTATATCCACTGGGAGCTGCAGGGGGACTTTTCAGGAGGCAAAATGGCATTACTGGAGTTGGAATTTGGCCAGGACACTGGGGCTAAATACCGGGACTCTTAGGAAAAGTGCCCTGCAATTGTTAATGGCCTCGAGTCATCGGGACCTCAGTTTTGTGTCTTCTATGAAAAGAAAAGCTGATTAGATCACCGGAGTCAATCTCTCGGTGGGCTTCTCTAGCCTCTGATTATCCAGCTACGCGCTAATCACCACCAGATCGCCCTGGTTAAAATTAATGACAGATTAATGTGCTCGCCAAGATATCAAAGCACCAAAATATATACCTCAATAATATAGCACATATATATTTTTTCACTTGTTCCCCAGGGGATTAATTTAGAGCCACAGCAATTTCTACTTGGGCTGAATCAAGCTGTTTTAAAGAGTACATAATATACCAATTATCCTATTGCCCTTATCTTTATGAATCTCCAAAGGGTGGAGAACCTAAGTGGGGTGATTACATTTAACGCCACATCTCTGAAACCACAGTCCTGTTTCAACAGACCATCTTTGAAAAAAAGAAAACGAATTGGCCTGAACATTAAATCTTCTGTGTAATTTACTAAAAGAGTTACCCATAGCAAGACTTCAAACACAATTTTGCCTCTCCTTCTCCTTACAGAAATCCCACCCTATTTAGAATTCTTAAGGGAATGAGGAAATGCCATCTTCATTGAGACAGTAACAAAAATCATAAAAATTAGTGTAGCCATTATGAAACGCAGTATGGAGGCTCATCACAGAATTAAAAATGAAATGTTTTAAACTGCCATGCATGTCTATGAAAGAAAATGTTTCTCATATAGTGCACATGAACTGTATTCTTTAGAACAGGGAGTTGGGGACAGATAGATCATTGCAGAATCAAGCGGATGGGCTCTACCTCTCCCTGGTCACTCCACCTTCAAGATCTCAAAATGGAGTTCTGGAGCCAAAGGCAGGAGAAGTACAAGTTGTAAGCCAGCCTGGGCTCTGCCAAAAACAAAGCACAAAAAGAAAATACATGAAGCTCTTCTCCCTTTTATTTTCTAAAATTTTAGTTTAATTTGAGCCTTGCCAAAAAAAAATTTTTTTTAAACCCTGGAGCCACTTTGCTAAATGTCAGTTATGCCATCTAAGGTGGCACAATTGGGGATCACCTGAGGTTCTAACCCCAGACTGCACACTAAAATCACTTACACAACTTTGCAAATATGAGCCTTACGGTCCAGCTCCTAGAGATGCTGATTCAATTGTCTGGGTTGGTGCCTCCATCGTCTGCTCTTTATTAAAATTCCTCATGTGACTCTAATGACTGACCTGGGCTTCTCTTGGGTTCTTTTTTCCCCTGAGTACTATCTCCCATCGATTTAATTAACCATCAGTTAACTAACACATCCAGTGCAGTGGACACGTTGGTTTGCTAGGGTTTTCCTGCAAAATGCTGCGAACAGTGGCGAGCAAGATGGCTCAGCAGGTAAATGTGCTTGCCGCCAAGCCTGACAATCTGAGTTGGATCCCTGGGACCCACGTAGTGTAAAGAGAGAATTAACTCCTGCAAGATGCCCTCTGACATCTATAAGCACGTCATGGTACACACACACACACACACACACACACACACACACACACACACACACGAATGCATTCATGCAAACCAAAGGTCAGACATCCAGGCTCAAGAGTTCATCAGGATTCGGTTTCTAGAGAAATGTGGAGGACTGGTTCTGTGCCACACCCAGTTTCTTGTGAGTACCAGCAAACCTGTGCACCTCAATTCATGCTTCTCCTTATCTGCTCTGCTTCTTAAAAATAATGGATTTAGGATGAATACAGGACCCATTCATCTCTAGATCACTGCCACCTTATATCTCTAATGACTCTTGTTCCAAAGGTGGGTGCATCCTTTGCAGACCACCATTAATCCACTACTCTGGGGGTGCTACTTTTAGCAAAAGCCACCAACAAAACACTCTAGGATCAAGTAATAGAGTAACTGAAGGGCAGGCTACACAGCAAAACAAGTCATCCAGGTGCCAGCCACCATGCAGAGGAAACACAGGACAGAGTCGGGCACACAAGAGGATATGCCAAAGAAGCTAGCTATAAGACAGACAGCCCCACAGACAGCTCAGGCTCAGCTGACAGGTCATTTCTCCTCTAGTTACAGACTCAATGAATTAAAAGGCAACCACTACAGGACATGTTATACTAGTGCCTACTGGTGTATAGACAAGAGGTGTGTGTCGAGTGGCATTTGCAAAGGCCCACCATGACTTCTCTAGAGGTTATGTATTCCCAAGCACAAAGGGGGCCTTCATGTGTTCTGTCCAATAACCTTCATTGTTTCTCCCCACTGCACCCCTCAAAAAAAAACAAAAACAAACAAAAAAAAAAACAAGTCCTCTGACCTAATGGGTTTTCAAGTATCCTCTTAGCAAATGCAAGGCAAATGGAAGAGATGAGAATACCACAAAATGACTATTGCAGCTGTGATTTTGTCTTTGTACCAACCCACGAGACTTCGTTCTTTTAAAATTCTATTTAAAATCTTCACCAAGTCAGGACCCCTCCCCAGTCTAAGCCCAAGACCCAACCCAGTCCGTATCTATCAGCATAAACATTTAAATTGTTTAAAAAAAAAATGTGTCCTTTTTAACTGTGTCTGTTTCTTTCTTGGCATGTTTATCCCATGCATCCCCAGCTCTCTATAAATCCCAGTGAGGCTGAAAGCTCATCATAGGCAGAAATCCCGCCTCCAGCTCTATGGGGTTCTAGATGTTAACATCGTCCTGTCCTCAGAGGATGCTGATAATAGAGACAGCCATGTTAGTCCGTCTCTGCTTCTCCTTTACTCATTTAACTTCTTTCAGAACTACATAGAAAGAACAAGAACAAGGGAAAAAAGCAGGGTGAAGGAAGAGTTTCTGTATTCTGAAGTAAGAATGGCAGATCCTTGGTTGAAACGCTGTGATATTCTGATTACAAGTCAACAAAGGAGCCCTAGCAACAGACACGGCTGTCCCTCATCCTCATGGCAATGGTCTCCAGATCCTCCATGAATACCAACTTACAAATCCGATACCATATTTGGATATCACATATTTGATAAGAGATTAATACCCTGTATACAAAGAGCTCCCACAACTCAATAACAGAATAGTTAACAGACCAGTCCATAAATGGGTAAAGACCTTGGACAGACATTTTTCCAAAGAGGAAGCAATTGGCCAATGAACTAAGAAAAGAGGTTCAACATCCCTGATCATCAGAAAGATGCAAATCAAGATGTACAGCATACTACTTCATGGCCAGTATTTTTTTTTTAATGATGTTAGTAGAGATGTGAGGAAATTGGTATGTGTGGGCATTACACATAACCCAGAACTTCACTTCTGGATCTATCCTGCCAAAAAAGCTGAAAGAGGAAACTCAGTTGTACTCTCACAGTCACAGCCCATTCATCACAACAGCCAAAATGTCAGAGCAGCAAAATCCCTCTGATTACAGAGGGACAAACAGAGAAGTAAAATCTGGGGGAACGCATCACTGAATGGCACCCTTGAAAGGGGGGATTCAACACTCAAAAACATGTCAGCACATTGAGAACATTATACACCGTGAAATAAGCCAGTCACAGTAGGACAAATGTCATTTTATTCTATGCATATGAAGTACCTGGAGTGACCAAATTCCTAGAGACTGTGGTGGTCAGGGAGCAGGAAGGGGAAGTGAGAGGTCAGGGTGTTCTGTTTAAATAAATGCTATTTATTTAAGTGTTTATGTAACGTCTGAGGCTTGAAGAAGCTCAACATTCTGGAGATCTATGGCAGTGCAGCCTGCACAGCAATTGGGATGTATTTAGTAGCACAGATGATCTAGTTTTCAATGGGTAAAGTGATACTATGCTATTTCTATTTTACCACAATAAAAATGATATGTATAAAAAACAGCCAGCACAGATTTTAAAATGATCTACATTATAATATTTGAAGTTAAGGCAAGTAGTTGGCATCTATCTTGCCTCTGAACAATACTGGAGGAAAAATTTACCACACTTGACCCATTTTTCTTTTAAAAAAAATAAAAAGGAGAGGGAAAAAAAGCTTTCTCTCTCACTCATCCCCAAATCTTCTCCAAACCATGGTAAACTTTAAATTACTTTTGACACCAAAAATAAAACTCTGGCCAGGCGGTGGTGCACGCCTTTAATTCTAGCACTCGGGAGGCAGAGCCAGGCAGATCTCTGTGAGTTCGAGGCCAGCCTGGGCTACCAAGTGAGTTCTAGGAAAGGCGCAAAGCTACCCAGAGAAACCCTGTCTCGAAAAAAGCAAAAAAAAAAAAAAAAAAAACCTCTGTGTATGTGGGGGGCATACTTAAAACCATTTTTTGTCTTTTTTGTGGTTGGTCTATTTAACTTAGCATTCTGCCATTTTTATCATTTTAACTCTGTGTCATTTTGCTTTCATACTTCCTCACACTCTGTACCTCATATCCATCGCATTCGGAAATCTCCCAGCCCCGGTCCCTCTACCATGTCCTTGCGTGGTGGGAGAAAATCTCTTTCCTCTAGGTTAACATTGTTAGAGCTACAACCGAGAGCGGCAACAGACCCAACAGACCTTCCAGCAGCCCAAGCTATGGACCCCCAACACCATTAATGAAGTAAATGCTTCAGCTCTTAGGAAAGCTGGGCCAACAGGTCAAGTCCAAAGATGCTGCAGAGCCAGGGCAGCAGTAAAGATGCTCCGCCTCCATGCTATTCCAAAAAGGAGGTTTTGTGGGAAGTGGGAGCAGTGCATATCGAAAGAAGAAAATGCACTCTACGGGAGCGGAAACACAACAGTCAAGAGATTACGTTTACTCACTCTTTGCATCCAGATTCAGACCTCTAAGGAACACGGTGGCAAAAGTACAAAAATACACTCCTTCCTTAGTCGTGGAAGACTGGACAAGGATGAGATAGGATTCGGCATAGCCTAAAATTCTTTGTCACTTCCTGTTATTTACAGTATGTCTCATAGCAGCCAACCATATTGTTTTTAATACTATTATATGAGTTATAGCGAACAGTTTTAGAGAGAAACAAGAAAAAGATCAAAGGTAATAATAAACAGCTTTCTTCCCTAGAGTCCTTCATAGCCTCGAGACTATTTACCAGTGTTTACAGAACTTATCATCCTGCAGTTGCGCCCAGGTTTGCACACCTTTTAAAACTTCTAGAGTCCCGATGCACACAGCCTCCTTCCTTCTGTTTCTATGAATGACCTGCAGACACATATGCAAAGCCCTCTGTTCCTATGACACACTCACTTGGGTGGGACTTCAAAGGCTTTGGTTGTTTAAATGAACATCCATCCAAGCTTTGCAACATTCCAGAAGGTTCACATTCCAAATCATTCTCTCTACACACGTCCAAGGAAAATATACTTGCTCTTGTTTTTAGAAGGAAAAGAAGATGTGGAGATGGGTCCTTGGACAAAGCTTGCTTCTGCCTCAGGCCACTTGGTGGCACTGTTGGTTCCAGTTTGCTTCCTGCTCCAGGGGCTGGGTACGTCAACAGCCAACCTTAACAAGCACATGTGGCTCTTGCCCCATGAGGAACTTCATTAAGCCCTGGCAGCCTTAGAGAGACATCAAACATCTGTATTCCTCTGGCCTCCAGATCTGAATGGAAATCACCTGAGAAGAGCCTCCTCTCATCATACCCCCTTATTTTCTCTCCAGTTAGAGAGAGCCATTTCTATCCCAATGCCTCTCAGCTAGCCTCCATGGACCTTCCCTCTCAATCTAGTCAGGGCCTCCCATGAGGCACGGCAATCTGGAAAAGTGGCTTGAGTGCCAGTGATAACAATAGGGAAGGACTTGGAAAGGAGATGGGATTTTTAGAAGTACCTGTATACTGAGATTGTTTAACACAATAAAAAATGCAATGCACTTGTTTTATTTGGTAAATGCTTTCATTTAAACCTCCCAACATACCTGTGGGAGAATCCCATTTTAGAGCCAAGGAAACAATGAGTCATGGGGGTTAAGTACTTTCTTAAGAGCAGGCTCCCAGAATTTCTAGACCCAGGACTCTTTTTTTTTATTATTTTTAATAATTTACAACATAATTCAACTTTACATATCAATCATAGATTCCCCCGTTCTCCCTCCTCCCGCCCCACCTCCCCCCCCCCCCCCATTTCCATCTCCTCCAAGGCAAAGACTCCCCTGAGGATTGAGATCGACCCGGTGGACTCAGCCCAGGCAGGCCTAGCCCCCTCCTCCCAGGCTGAGCCAAGGGTCTCTACCAAGCCCCAGGTTTCAAACAGCCAACTCATGCACTGAGCACAGGACCCGGTCCAACCGCCTGGATGCCTCCCAAACAGATCAAGCCAATCAACTGTCTCACCCATTCCGAGGGCCTGATCCAGTTGGGGGCCCCTCAGCCATTGGTTCACAGTTCATGTGTTTCCATTTGTCTGGCCACTTGTCCCTGTATTCCATCCATCTCCGGTCCCAACAACTCCCGCTCACCCAAACCCTCCTCCTTCTCGCCAACTGGAGTCCCGGAGCTCCACCTAGGGCCTGATCGTGGATATCTGCATCCAGCTCCCTCAGTCACTGGATGGGGCCTCTAGCATGACAATTAGGGTGTTTGGCCATCCTATCACCAGGGTAGGTCTGATCGGGCTATTTCTCGACCATTGCCAGCAGTCTATTGTGGGGGCATCTCCGTGGATTTCTGTGGGCCTCTCCAGCACTCTGCTTCTTCTTATTCTCATGTGGTCTTCATCTCTCACGAACATTCCTTGTGTTACCTCTCTGTTCTTGATCCAGTTGTAGACCCAGGACTCTTGTCCAAGTCCCCAACACCATACCACCCTGTCATAGCAAATCTTATTTAAAAGACTCCCAATGAAAATCTATGCAGAGGTCCAGCATTCCTGAACAGCAGTAGAAGGGCTGGAGTAGGGCAGCCCACCTTTCACTGGGGTGTGTGGCTCTTACCTTCACCTAACCCTCTCCGCATCTGCCCTGTGAACATACATCCTGCTTTTCATAGTGCTTCATTTGTTCACTTTGGTTCTCCTCCTTCAAGATGGTCAACGTCATTCATTTTAAGGATTTTGGCTGTATAAAAACTTGGAGGAAGCAATACACTCTGACACACATCATTGTTTGGTTCCCGTGCCTCCTGGGGTAGCTCTAACTTCATTCTGAATTGATTACTCCTTTTCTCTATTAAAAAAAAAAAGGAATATCACAGAAGCCTCGAGTGATGGCCATAAGTATATCAACACTTTTGTATTCTTGCACAGAATGACATATATTGAGATTCCTCAGTAGGAAGAACAGCATTCTGTGGTATCTGAACTAACTTCAAACATGAATTGCCACCAGGGAAGTGAAGGACATGGGGCGATGCTGCAGACAGCTGTGATCTTACTATAAGCATTTGGTTTATGATGTCTATAAAATATGTTTGATTGAAATGAATACCAAATCTTTAAAGAAACACAGCACAGCTCACATATATATGAGTTCTATTTGTATATAAGCATGTATGTATATATATATATACATACATACATATATGAAAGAATGACATCACATCCTTACACAGACTCTTTGGGTTGTTGTATACATATTCTTTTTTAAGATTTGTTTTTATTATTTTATATGTGGATGTTTGCCTACATATGGATATACGTACATGAGTACAGGTTCTGTGGAGGCCAGAGGTGTTGGTTCCCCTGGAGCTGGAGTTACAGACAGTCGTAAGCTACCAGACATGGATACTGGGAACCAAACTCAGATCCTCTGGAAGAGTAGCAAGTACTCTTAACCACCAAACTACTTCTCTACCCCATATTATTCATGTAGTCTATGATCTTGAGACAGCCAAAAACTCCACAAATTCCTCTTTTGATACTGCACTCAGTGCCTGAGACATACATTTTTACTTTTCTATATGGAAGTAAGTATTCATATTTTGAGAGTGGATTTCAGTTAGGGGAACAGCTAAGTCATTTGGGAGTAAAGCTGCCACATATGCTGGAGGAAAATGCTGAATTAAAGACAGGGTCCATTCACTGAGGCACTCAGCCAACAGAGGTGCGGGATAATACGGAGTTAGCCTCTGCCCCTAGGGCCCTGCAACCTCAAGGGGAAGACAAGCAGGGAAGTAAACACTTGGAATGAAACTGCTCCCGAGGAGATCTGGGCAGCTCTGGTTGCTCTGCAGCTGGGAGAAGCCATGGTGGACTTCTGGACTGCCTTAAAGTGGATAGTTTAAAAGCAGGTCCAGGAGGAGGTGGTACCAAACCCATTTGAGCAACAGCAATTTCAACATCTACAGTGAACTAGAATGATCACCCAGACATTTAGATTGGCACGTGTGTTACTTGAAAAATTACTATGTAACACATAAACACATATCTTTCCTAGATCTATCCATTGAGAGGGATAACAACACCCTGATAACAAGTACCCCGAATGCTGGTTGCTAATGAGATTCTTCACTCACAGGACCCTGGCAGTGATCTTGGAGAAACGGTTCATTCTGTAGATACAGGCAAGAAAAATATCTAAAGAGTCAGGACATCATTTTTGCCAGAAAGCTATGCCCAATCCAAAGAATTGGGGGGACTGGGGCAAAGGTCATAAAACTTACAATGTCAAGTATAGGACAGTTTAAATATCAAAACTATGGTGAATTATCATTCCTTGAATAAAATGAAAAATCCTAAGAGATGCTGAAAAACATAAATGGGCAGCTAAGATACATACACAGTTTCAGAGTACTCTCAACAGTTCTTAGTAATTTGTGAGGGATGATCTTGGTTAATGATGGACCTTTAGAGTATCAATCAAAATCTGTGTCACTGAATAGGATGTGTTCAAAGAACCCAGCAGCACTTCTGTGAGTCTCCTGCTGCTGGTGCTTAGCCTGAAGATAATCACGAAAACACATCCACAGCCCAAACTGAAGGATGTGAAGAGGACTTTCACCAAGGCATGGGAGCCACGAGGCACCCGAGGAGCCAGTGCAGATCGGTAGAAGCTCTCAAGAAGGGCAGCAACCAAGCTCGGCACCTGATACAGGCAAGGGCATTCTACAAAAATGGGTGATATCGGGACTGCTGGAAAGCTAATCCCAGGGTCTCAGGAGCAGACAACACTGAGAAATCACTGTCAGTTTCCTGGTTTTGATGGCATTCTGGGCATCCTTGTGGGCTAGGAATCCATACTGAAATGTTTGGTGGTGATATGTAATTTGGGCAGCCTACTCTTTAAAAATTCAAGGAAATGAACAGCATTCTCTATAGTGCACTTAAAGTTGGGAAATTGTGCCCCCCCCCCTCCGTTTTTCTGTGTCTGTCTGTCCAGGCATGCACATGCCATGGCAGGTACACAGAGGTCAGAGGGCAGCCTCAGACATCAGTCCTGACCTTCTATCTTGTTTGGGACAAGGTCTCAGTTATTCGCGGCTACACACTCCAAGTCAACTGGCCCTCAGGTGGTTCATCTGTCCCCGCCTCCTGTCTCTCTGCAGGACCACTGGAATTGCAGGTGTTCCCTACCACACTTGGCTCTAACATGGGTTCTGGGAGATTGAAACTCAGGTCCTTCCTTATGCGTGAGCAGCAAATACTTCCCTGACTGAGCCACCTCCACAGTCCCTCAAAATACGTTCTGCTTCTTAAGTTATAGAAAGAGAAGAGGGTCTAATTGAGCAGCATGCTATTTCATGGACCAGTTCTGCCAGTCTAATGCTGTACCAGTGAGTTGTCACACAAGGGAAACATTATACCTACCACAGAGGACTTGAAAATATGTTTATTTTAGAGGAAAAATTACGGTTTATGCAGAAGGACCGGTTTCTTGTTGTGAGCCAAGGACTACCGTACAGAAGTATTAACGTGTATGGCAGGCTACCAGATCTCATTCAAAGATTATTAAGGGAGACCTGGGGAGGTAGCTCACTCAGTATACTGCTTTCTGCTCAAGGAGAACAACCTGGGTTTGATCCTTACAACCCACACTAAAGAAAAAACAAAAAAAACTAGGTGTCATAATCTCTGTGCTGGGGACACAGTGACAGGTGACCCCTGTGGCTCACTGGCCAGTCAGCCTGACTTACTTACTGAGTCCCAGGCCAGTAAGAAACTCTGTCTCAAAAAACCCAGGTTCCTAAGGTGGCTGACCTCCACACACGTGTGTACACATATGCACAAGGACCCATAGACATATATACACACACGTGAACACACACATATGCATACACACACACACACACACACACACACACACACACACACAAAGTTTCTTAAGGCATAAAAATACAAACTAAGTTATGAGGGTGTCGAAGGGCAGATGCTTGGTGACATACACCACCCTGGGGCAAGCAACATTAACTGAAGTTGGTTTCATAAACAGGTTGCTAAAAGGAATTCTAGAGTTATTGTGTTTAGCTAACCAGGGAATCCTGCCCTTATCCCTGTACTGTAATTATCTGTTTAAGGGGTGCAGGGGACCTAAATAGTCCACCTAAGATCTTCCTGAAATATATACACAATGCTAGAAAGTAGAAACCTTCTCTGCAATGTAGTCAGTCAGCAAAGGTCACCAGGAACCAGGACCCCTCAGAAAAGGCCTGTGTGAGGTGGAGAAGAAGTGACAGCCAAGACAGAAGCCACATTGCCACTGTGTGTCTAGAACTGCAACAAATACCCTGGATGTTTCCAAAGCCAGCATGCCAGTCATTACTGAAGCTCCTGTGTGTCCCTAGTCATGACTGACATGCCTACTACCTTAGAAAAGGGCCCTGGTATAAAGAAAGCACCTGGGTCTTCAATTACCATGTGTGTGGGTACTGCAGCTGACTTCCCAGGCCTTCGGAATAAACCAGCCACTGAGAATTCAGAATGGATATTAATTAAGTCCTGCATTCCTTCCCAGGCCTTTGGAATAAGCCACTGAGAATCCAGAATGGATATTAAGTCCTGCATTCCTGGGATGGAAGTAGACTTGAATCTTCCTTGATTTTCTATGCTTCCTTAATTTAAACACAAATGACCAGTTCTGTACAATATAGGGTTTTATGGTCCGGGTGTTGAATATAGTTGCATCCATTGCAGCCTTGTCCATAAATTGCCTTACATAAACACCACTTTGTCTCCTCAGTTCCACTGGAACAGCTTTATGGGCAAGCATCTATACTTCATTTCTCTCACTGCAAATAGCTGATAAACGAAATTGGATGGTTATAGTCAGTACAGGAGAACATTAACGCTAAGGCTTGGAGTAGAAAAGAAAACGAAAGTCTGCTAAAAAATTTTCCCTAGAAATTTGCAGACCTCCAGAGAGACTTCGAAGAAATATTTAATGAATGAAATATCATTGTCTTCTGCCTCCTGTTAAACTGGCAGAAATGCACAAGTGAAAGCCCAGAGTCCACACGCTAGCATGGGGTGAGCCTGCTGGCCGCCAAGGCTGGACATGACTTTAGCACCTGGCCTGGTCATGGTTCTTGGTCAACTCATTAGGAAAGTTGGTGGGGAGGTTATGCATGAGCAGTCCTGTCGCACATGAATGCTTCTCAGGAAAGGGGCTGGTGGGAAGAACAGAAAAAATGTGAACGGGCGCTGCCAATCCCATCTCCTGCATTCCTTGGCAGTGACGGTGTGCCTGTCACACTTGCTGTGCCCAAACAGCTTCTCCTGAGCACCCAACCAGGAATGCTTGGAAGAAAAACTATATAGATTTGGAAAGACTCTCCCGGATTTCTTGACTTTTGAGAAGTAAATTGCTGGTAGCAATTTTATTTCTAAATACGACATCATGTGCTACTCTCAAAATCTCTACATTCCCTCCAAAAGTAGAATGCAGCTCATTTTAGTGGCCACATCCACTTCTCACTTTAGGGATGCTATTTTCTCCTGGCAATATGTTTTTAGTTAGTGTATTTTATAAAACAATAACTTCGTCAATGGACTTACTCAACATTTTCATTTCAAAACAATGAACACATACATGGTCAAATAGTGCATCGAAGCCATGCTTTCCATAAACATTAAAAAGTTTATCTTTGCTGAAATAAAATGTTGTTCTCCTATGAATGCAGAGCAAAGGAAATAGATACAAATGTGGAACTTTGTGGCAACTGGGAAACAAAACAAAAGAAGGTAAAATATCAACTCCTCCTTGTTCTCTACAGGGTCAACAAGTCATCCAGCAATTCAGAAAAGACATACAAAAATTCTAGATGTATTAGGAGAATTTCTTCATAATTAAAATTATCACCGGGCGGTGGTGGCACACACGTTTAATCCCAGCCCTCAGGAGGCAGAGCCAGGAGGATCTCTGTGAGTTGGAGGCCAGCCTGGGCTACAGAGTGAGTTCCAGGAAAGGCACAAAGCTACACAGACAAACCCTGTCTCGAAAAAAAAAATTATCGATGCCCACACTCACATAGGATTTAACAAAAAAAATCTTGATGCTCTGTATTGAATGATACTTTAACTTTATGCTAAGTAATGATGAGAAGTACATTTTTGTCTATATATTTGGATCATGTCTATCCACCACTACCTCCCTTCAACGTCTCCTAGTGCCCCCACTCTATCACCCCCCAGCTTCATGTCCTCATTTGTTGTTGCTGTTGTTGTTGTTGTTGTTGTTGTTGTTGTTGTTGTTAGTAACCCTCTAAGTCCAGTTGGTGCTGCCCATTACACACCTGGATTGGGGGTGCATCTGCTGAGGATGATAACGGATAATGGATGATAATGTGTACTTTCTCACATCTACCACACTATTTCTTGGATGGGATCTGTTTTTAAACCCTCTATAAATGTTTTCAAATGACAGAATTTAGTGTTCTACAGGCCCATTGAGATAGCTGACAAGCAAGAGAGACTAGGGCAGAGCTGTGTATTGTCTACCATCATAATTAGTTGTATGCCGTTTATTGTTGGAGACCACAGGAGATGCAACTCTTTTGTGCTTGTGTTTAGAAAGGGCCCAGATATATACTACATAGGAAAGACTGCATAATTTGTGTAAGAAGAAATCAATGGCATGCCTGATTTCTAATTTCCTACCTATTGTACTAAGATCCTGTAACTCAAACAACACAATGCTACTTTTGTGTGGTTACAAATCAGTCTCCTCTCAAGCATAGACATTAATCTGTAAAACACTGAAACCAAAGACAAGCCAGGAGGATTTTGTTTCTGAAGATACAAAAATAGAAATTGGACTTCTTATGTGAAGAGAAACCAAAGACAGTTACAAGTTTGCTAAAGAATCTATTCACACTCCTGGTGTCTGCCAGTGGAAAGAAAAGGAGTAAGCTGTACCTCACCAAGCCTTCTGTCCTTGCATCTCCACACTTCATACAAATACACCATATGCTTCCACATCTCATCACCTTAGTGTTCATTAGCTGGGTTCAGCCTGGAAATCTATCCCTACCACCAATGCCAATCTCAACCTCTTCAGTTATCTGCTAAACTATCCACACTCAGAATAACTACTAATCAAAGAGATTTCTCTTAACCTACCATCTTTCTTTATGGAGAAGCTGCCTCTCTTTGAGCCTATCTCCCACTATGTATACACCACCACTTAAAATACATTCCACAGAGTACCGTCACCTTTATTTTTCCATCTTTGTGAACTCCTAGAGGACAGACAGTTGACATCTTTCTGTGTTCTCAATAATAAACATTTATTATTGTAGTCAATGATAAAAATGTGTTCACTGAGTTAATGAATAGGTATATATGTTAGTCAGCTTTCTGTCACTATAACAAATGTCTGGAAAAGCTTACAAACAGAAAAGGTTTGTTTGGGCTCACAGTTTTAGAGGCTTCCATCTATGATCAATTGACTCTATGGATTTTGTGTCAGTGGCAAAGTAGCATATCACATTGGACAGCGATGGCAGAACAAAACTGTTTTATGTCACAGCCATGAAACAGGAGGAAAAGGAAACCCCCCTCAAAGAGCAAGATTCCCACTGACCTAAAGACCTCTCACCAGCCCCATCCCTGAAAGGTTCTATCACCTCCCAACAGTGACTCCCTGGGGACCAAGCCTCCAATGAAAGAAAATTTAGGAGTCACTCAATAGAAGTATGCCTCCTGAAAGTTAAAGTTTAGCCTTTTTCAAAAATCTCATTTTCACTATTTATGAAGATCTTTGTAAGATAAACCTCTTCTATTGGGGTACCACATATAATTAAAGAGAGCACTGACGTTACCACCAGCGTGGAGTGGAAGCCTCAAACTCCCACAGCAGCAGAAGCACTGGCCATGAGGGGACAAGAGCCAGAGGAGGACTACTGAACAAAAGACGGTGTTGCAACAGTTAGCAGAGGCAACAAGGCAGATTCGAGTGGTGAGAGGGACCATGAGGAAGACTGAAGAGGAACCAAGAGTGAGTACTGGTTACCCATAAAAAGAGGATTTAAGTTTAAGTCACAGATCCAGGGTGGGGCCAAGCAGATCAGCACTGCTTTGGTAAATGGAGGAGGGCACAGAAGTGAGGCAGAGACAGCCTGAGTTCTACAAGAAGCCCCAACAGTAACATTTTCATCATCATCATCATCATCATCATCATCATCATTCTTATCATCATCATCATCATCATCATCATCTTCCTCCCCTGCCAGAAACACATCAAATGCTCCTCAGGATGAAAAAGTTCCCATCCAAGTTGAATGAGAATGAACATGAAGGAGTTTTTCTAAAAACTAATTTTATGGTTCTAAGGTCAAAATTAACCTGTTGTTGTTTTGTGCCTTCTTTCAAGTTTAAAAATGATTACATGCCATATTTTATTACACGGCCAAAATGAAAAGCATGCACACTGTCTTATGTTGAGGTTTCTCAAATTCCTATTTCCAGCCAGCTCCAGGATCCACATTCCAGATGCCCCATTCACAATACAAATTGAACCTGGCTAGAGTTATCCTCTACATATTCCCTGCATGCACTGGGAACTCCAGGAAAATAGAATTTCTATTTAGCCAAACCACACTGTACTTAAGCTGCTCAAGATCTACAGGCTTCACAGTGATTTGCTTTCAAAATAGTGCTTATCACCCCAAGAATCACTACCCAAGCATGAGTTCTTACTATAAACAAAAATACATTTCTATTTTCTAAAAGCATAAATTCATGGCCATTTCTTTCTTTGTTTTTTTTTCCTAAGCTATCAGAACAACTTTTATAATGAACAAATTAGTCACTCTTAACATTTCTTTTAATTTTAGTACTTATCCACCCTCCTGCTTGTTAGAAGAAGCCTCATGGGGCCGGAGGCAAGCTTGCGGGAATTAGAAAGCTGAGTGGTCTTTCTATTATTTAATAATGGCCCAAAGCTAAAAGAGTGAAGTTGTTGGTGTGGTTGTTATAGTATGTTGTTGTACTTGTTAAGGCTAACTTAATTCCTATTTGCCGTTGAGCCTCAATTTCACCACACCCTTAAATACACAGAATCCACTCCTTGTCAGTGGGGGATACACTCCATCATCCCAGTGTAGGTCTGAAGCCTCAGACAGTGAAAATCCTGTATACACTGTTTTTCCTGTACATAGACACCTATGATAAAGTTTAATTTAAATACTGGGCACAGTAAGAGTTAGCAATGACAATTTAATTTATAAGGGCTAGCTGAGACAAGCCTAAGCTAAAGGTCAAGCTTACATAATTAATAATAAGTCTCTGGGTCATTATTAGGTGGGCTGGCGGTCCAAACATAGTCTAACAAGTACACTTGTTACATATGGTGCCCAACGAGGGGCACGTATTTCCACATAGGACCTGAGAAAATTTAAAAAGAAAAAAGTTCCAAAACATGCAAACATGGAGCCAGACACAACTTCCTAGTCCTGCAGTCTCTTAGGCGGATTGCAGCCTTGAGCCAGCCAGAACCATGTGTGGAGCCACAGGGCAGATTTAAAGTTTGTCTCGTGGTCAGAGATCACTGCAGGCACACAGTAAAGCAGTCCAGACTGAGGAAACCTTTAAGTAGATACAGTAAAAAACAGGTATTGACAGTCATAGAAAAAATAGTGTTTAAAAATAATAAAATATTTAAAGAGAGAGTAAAATAATATATATATATATTATATATATATATATATTTGTTTTTCGAGACAGGGTTTCTCTGTATAGCTTTGCGCCTTTCCTGGAACTCACTTGGTAGCCCAGGCTGGCCTCGAACTCACAGAGATCCGCCTGGCTCTGCCTCCCGAGTGCTGAGATTAAAGGCGTGCGCCACCACCACCCGGCAAGTAATATATTTTTAAAAAGCCACATAAAGATGGAAAATACACAGGGTGTCTGGAT
>CABHPQ010163897.1:0-22454 GCA_902168405.1 Peromyscus aztecus | reverse complement strand
TTTTTAAAAAGCCACATAAAGATGGAAAATACACAGGGTGTCTGGATCCTGTATGGTGCTTTGTTGACTTTGAATTTTTAAATGCTAATGAACAAAAAACAATAGCTTCTGAGAGACATTGGATTATGGAAATTGTTAAATTAAACGAACCTATATATTTTAAGAATATCTTCCCTTCAAAATGGAAGTCAAAAAATATGTTGTGTTGGGAGAAAGGTTATATCTTTGTTTCCAGAGGAAACAAACAGTTATGGTTCCCTTCAAAATTAATAAAGATCAGATTTGATTAAGATAAATCTCCTGAAAATCTTGCCTATAGACATGATAAAAAAAATCAAGGTCTCAAAACAGGTGACATATATGTTGATCCCTCTATTATGGAACAGCTCTGAGACAGGATGAAACACGATAAATCTTGTTGGCTACAGAGTCCTCATGACTTATTATTACATGCCATCCTTTCATATGGATGGGAAGAAATTTATATTGTAGTTTAGTTATACAATCCAAACAGACTTACAAAGTTGACAGATGCCTTTTACTTGCTCAAACATAGAACAAAAAAAAATCATCTTTACCTAACTTATGTACACCACACATTCCATACTTGTATTAATGCAGATATATATGTTACCTTTAAAAGTTTGTATATTTTCAGAAAAGAAGGACCAGACACCAATGAAGACAAGTAGCCCAAGTGATCCAGTCTCAAAATGCCTCTGTTGCAGTTTCTTCAAAATTCTACATCCAGAACAATTTCAAAGTTGCTAGCTGAGATGGTCCAGCCTCACAGACTATCCAGCCAAGATTTCAGATAAGCTCTGCACTTGCCCATCACACAGAAACCAACTAATAATAATAATAATAACAATAATAATAATAGTAGTAATAATAATAATACAGCTAGCTCTCCCAAGACTTGACCAGTATCCTAATTTTCTCAGGGTCTCCTAAAGATGCCATTGCCTCCAAATAGCAGGAAGCAGTCTAGAGAACATAACACCCACATTCCCAAGAGGTGGGGTGGGTGGGTTTTGGTCATTCAATGGATTATGGATATTTATCGTCATTTGGGGGATTGGTTGTAAGTTGTTGGTAGTCAAAGAAAAAAAGCTGAACGAAGATTAGATTCAGAGATCTCTTTCTGAAGGGAAAAAGGGGGATATAGATATATTTCTGAAGAGATGAAAGGGTGGATTGTTGAGTCTACTTTTGATCAACCACTAGTCTCAAATATTTTACATTGGTACAGATTTTATATATTGATACAAATTTAAGGTTATTTTTGTTATACTGTATATATGTTTCTACTCTTATTTAAAAATGTAATGTACAGTTTTAGTCTTTGAAAGCTATTTAGGATAATAAAGAAAGACAGGTTAGTAGTTAGTCATCTATAACAATCAAACTTATAGTCATGCTAGGTATGTTTTCAAGGTCAAAGAGATATATTTTAGATAGGTGATCTTCAAACACTTCAGAGACCTACAGAAGAGGACATTTAAGGTGTTTTAATAACATAAGGCTTTTCATGACAATGAGGCACATCTGCTCCTGGCAGCACCAATATACTTCAAAAAAGGATGATGGGCCTCAAAGAACCTCCAAATTGAGTTTGCTTTCAGTATGGAAAAAGCTAGCCATTTGGGCAAAAAACTGCCCCTGCCTCAACTGCTGACAGTGTGCTGTCCAAATTGGACAAGCAGGACACAAAAGAAGGCAACTGCTGAACTCTGCCAAGACAGGGTAGGGCAGTCCTTCAAAATTCCTGCTTCACAGAAAAGTTTGACAGATATTCTAGGTCTGAGGATGGATGCACCAACATTTAGAGGAATCTTGGAGTGACTGTCCAGGCAGCCAAATGTCTCTGTTGTTAGTTTTGGAAGTTGTTTGCTCTGCACTTCCTGTTTACTCAGGTAATATTATTTCTTTCTCAGGTCTCCGATGGGTTTGAAGACTAGATAGGTACAGTTACAGTTTTCCTTGTTACCAAATTCAGAAAAGAAACTTACATAAGAGATGTAAAGTTTATAAGGTTGAGAAACATAAAAGCTTAAGTTGTTTATCTAAGAAGATGATTTTAGAAGATAGTTTTAGGATGGTAATACATGTTACAACAAAAAATGGTTTCAGTATAAAACTTTAAATTCATCAAGATAAGATAGATAATAGAGTATTTTCTACAAATATCCCAAATACAAATGGATTGGATATTGTGGATATAATTCTTATCTGATAATTGTTCTTATTGTATATAGTTTTACTACGTCAGAATTTAAACCTTTCCTTTTTATTTAGACAAAAAGGGGGGAATGTTGTGGGGTATTTGTACACTGTGTGAAGGTGTATTTCTGTGATTGGTATAATAAAAAGCTGAATGGCCAATAGCTAGGTAAGAGGTATAGGTGGGACTTCTGGGCAGAGAGAGAAAGGAGGAGGCGGAATCTAGGCTCATGAGAGAGATGCAAGGAGATACGGAGGAAGCAGGATAGGCAGTACATAACAGAATATAGATTAATAGAAAAGGGTTAATTAAAGTTATAGGAGCTAGTGGGGCAAGATTAAGCTAATGGCCAAACTTTCATAATTAATAAGAAGTCTCCATGTCATTATTTGTGACCTGTCAGCCAAGAAAATAAAGTTTACTATATATCATAACAAAATTTTCCATATCACTCTGTGGTTTAGGATACTATTAAGAAAAACAAAGGTCACTTGAACCCAAACATTTGGGATATCATGGCAGCTAGCCTGATAAGTAATAAGCTACTAAATTATGACTATGCAGGAAAAATATACTGTGTAGATGCACCAGACAAAGGGATGATTCCCAGTGTAAGCAGACTCATACAGGACAGGACAAGATCTTATTTACCTGGAATCACTGCAGTCTAAAATCTTAAGAATGATTTATTTCTGTAATTTTCCACTTAATAGTGTCAGACCTATGCTGATAAAAAGGTAGCTAAAATCATGAGACACAATCCAAAAATAATGGGGACACAGCTGTACACAGGTAAAGGACTACACATCTACTCAGATGCCCTGCAGACACTTCAGATGCAACATGATGAAAATAATTGCATCACTCTTTCCTCTCAAAAGATGTGTGGAGGAGGTTTTCCTCTCCAAAGTCCCAACACTATCCACCCAGTTCATCCCAGCTAAAAATCTAGGCAGAGATTTGCTCCCTTCTCCTTTTCTATACCCCCCAAAACCAGCTCCATCTTCTGACTCTCTCAATCTTAACCACATATTTCCTCCTCCTCTCACATCCTGGATTAAGCTTCTATCATTTCTCTGCTGATTTACCTAAAATAGTTCTGGCTGGATACAAGGAAACAAGTTGATACTTCACAACTGGCTAAGCAGTCTTTAAAAACCTGTGTGGGCCAGGATATAGCTCAGTGGTCGTGTGCTTGCTTAGCATTCATGAGGCTCTAGGTAAAATTTCAAGTTCTCTTTAAAAAATTATTAAATTAAAATAAAATTAAAAAGTAAGTCCACACATGTGAGTCTACTATTGTTGAAGGATGTGGTCCCTTACGGTTGCTCAGTTTTAACACTTTCCTATGAGAATAAGAAAATCTTAAGGGTTGTTAATATATCTGCAGCATTTCAGTAAGTGAAAAGCAAAGGCACAAAGGATCAAGGGTCTTAGGTCTATTTTATACTTTTCCACTACACTGAAGTAAAGTGTGGGGCTAGCATGAAGCCTACAGTGTCAACCCAACCAAAACCTTTCGTTTCTTTATCCAATTAACTATCAGGTACCTTCAACTTCTCTGAAATATTTCCGAAATTCAGTCGCTGATCCCCATCTCTCCAACTGAGATTCCTATCTCATTCCTGAATTATGACTAAGAATAATAGTTTTTTCTCATCTTGTATTTGCTAACTATATTTTCATCCATAGCTAATTTAATCTGATGGCATGTCATTCTTCTAATTTGTTAAGGTCAATTTCAATTCTTTCATATTTTACAGTATCAGAAACCCCATGAAATCTGAAAATTTGATGAGTTCTGTTCTCTATTCTTAATCGAGTTACCCACAGATATATTAAGCAGAACAGGTCCCTAGGTGCTACTGCTGGTCATGTTAATCTTTGACTATGGAAGCCACACACGTGTTCTCTACCTGCAACATTCATTCCCCCGTTCACACACTATCACTTGGTTCAAAGGAAAATATCGACGACATACAGTTTAGATATAATAGCCAGTATAGCCCCACTGTTTGCTAGAGTTATGTAGGAAGCAGCTATGTTACTCTAATGCCATTGAGTTTGTGCTATTTGTCTATAAATGACAGTAAATTATTTAATAATTTGTTCTGCTGTCTCCTCCTGTATTTGTGGTTAGTTTCATTTGTCTTTCTTTTCCACGGGCCATCTCTCCTGACAGTGTGGTTTTTTTAAAAACTAGTCATACTATTTAACAAAATTTAATTCTCTTTATTTCCATAAGTTAAAAATAATGGCAGTGGCTTGCCACCAGAGTAGCACCTGCTGGCTCCCCCAGTACTCAGTGCGCATTACTAATACAAATAGTTTCTGCTCTTCAAAGTACTTTTTAACTCTTTTTCTATTTTGACTCTCTTTACCCTCATCAAAACTGGGAACAGGTCCAGGCCCTTCACATCTGATATCCCTTATAAAGAGTGAATTGAGTAAGACATTAAAGCCCCTGCCTTTTCGCCAGTTTCTGTTATCAGTTTTCCAGGCCTGTCCATCAGGGACCCATGCCAAGCGCCGGTGAAATTATATCACAACAAAGTCTTTCTGAAACTTGAAGGAATGAGCCCATGTGTGCAGGGTCCAAGGTAGGCTCACGGTGTTTCTCTCTGATGTGGGGAAAGCTTATGACAGAAGATTGAGAAAGATATAGAATGCCTTTTTAATTTATCATGCTTGGATTTGGGTTCTTGGATCCTTGTATATTTACTAAATGGGGGGAAATGCAAGAAAAGTGGTCTCTGGTCTTCTTCATTAATTCAGAAATAAGGCCACCCTTTGTCTCATTTTAATACCACTAAATGAAGATTCTTCATTATATTTTCTTCTTTGGCTGTATCTCCTTGGCAACTCGGAGGATAAGTGTTTGACAAAGACGTGCATCGTCCATGAGGCTTCATAGCAGAGGCCTGTACACTAGACAGAGCATCCCGATCTCTCTGAGCCTGCTTATGTCTCTTCCACCTTCACACAGCAATATGAAATCGGAGCCTCAGAGCCAAGCTCGTCAGCCCTTCTCTCAGCCCTGGAAAGAATCCACTGGTGTCCCCCAGCTTCTAAACCCTAAACAAACACTGAAGAACATTTCCAAATGGCCATGCTTGCTAAGAAACTGAAATTGGAGAAAGAATGTACAACTAGACATGTCCAAAATGTCTTAGGTGCTTCCTTAAGGGATAAGGGATTTGACAGAATCAATCAAGAAATGGCTCTGTGTGGCCGGCTCAGTTCCTACTCCACCAGTGTCCATCGTGGTCAAATATTATCAACTTCACTCACTAAAAGAAGACAAAATACTTTACCTAAAACAAAAGAGTACCAAAGCTCTAGACTTGGGGGTCAGCTTCCTAAGACTGCAGCATCTATTGCTCACACTTCTTAAGTCACTGGCTTTCTCGCTGGCCTTCCGTTACACAGAAATCTTTTCTTGTTTTGTGGAACCTACAAACATGCTGTTATTTTTCTGAGGGACTTTCCATTCTGGACTTTCTCCAGAAATGTTATTTCTCTGTAGTTCGATGCACTGAGTATCATTGCTGGACTTCATTTATCTGAATGACTTGAAGTCAGTTGTTTAAAATCTGTTCCTTCCCAAAAGTCAGTCTGGTATTGGCACAGGGGCTACAGTTCCATGTAAGGCTGTATCTCAGATTCTAAGCTTCACATTGAAAGTACGCATCACTGAAACCAGACCCACCAGCTGGAAGAACTGGACTACTGTGAGAGAGACTGGGATTCATGCTCATCAACATCTCTCAAGGTAAAGAGACACCTACCGGCCTATGGCTGTAACTCCAGATAGAGTGCTGGTCTATGAAGCCCTGGGTTCCTCAACTCTAAGAGAAAGAGGAGGGGAAGTCCAGGAATCAACAGACTCTGCTAGATCTGGACTATCCCCCAAAGCCAATGTGTTAAATATATGACTTAATCCTCAGTTTGGGGCCTTTGGAAGGCGGTGGAGACTTTAGGAGGTAGGGCATAATGGAAGAAAACTAGGTCATTGGCAGGGGGGTTTTGAAGGAGATTGTGGAACTGTGGTCTCTTCCCTCCTTTTCCTCCTCCCCTCACTCTTCTTCTCTTTCCAGGGACAGATCAGTTTTCCTCTCCCGTGCACTTCTCCCCATGACGTTCATCTTTGTCAGCAGGCTCAAAACAGCAGCAGCAAACAGGACCAAGACCCCTGAAACAGTGAGCTAACATAGGTCTTTCCACATGTTAACTAATTTTCTTGAGTATTTTCACAGCAGTCAAAACCTAATCCAGAACCAAGGACAAGCCTCCCTCTCACAAAGTAAAGGGACCAAAGAGTAAGTGACTTTGTTGTTCCTGTGAGCATACCCAATCCGGACACAACTGAGCATTGTGGTTTGTGGACTACCTGCCTCCCGCTGAGCACTAGCCTCATCTCAGTGTTTCAAATATTCCCCAGCCTCATCTCTGGACACCCATGCCAGACTCTAAGAAGCAGGGTCCATGAGTCAGCTCTCAGAATATGCTTCAAAACCCTATCCTGGAAGATGAGCCTCGTCAGTGTTCTGTACAGTAAGTGGGAAAAACAAGACACATTGGGCCTGAGAAAGGGAGGCAGAGGAAGAATTACCTGCGTGAAGATGAAAACTGATGGGGGGAGATCAAGATCAAAACTCTCTTAAGGTTGAAATTATTTTTTTTAATTCTAAACCAATACACATTTGGAAAATAGTTAAGGACATTAAATGTAGCATAATTCTACCTTGTAAAGTCAAATTATCAAACTGCCATTCAAGCTGTGAAGTGTAATGATTCTGAAACTAAACAGATTACTTAGGACACTAGTCTAAAGTATGGTCCAAAAAAGAATGGTAACTTCCTCATAGATTTGACACATCTGTATCACTAATAGTCGCCTGAGAGCTGAAAGGCCTCACGGCACTGTACAAAGGAAGACAGAAGCGGAACACGAGAAATCCTGGATTCTAATCTCTACTAATTCATGAACTAGACTAAGTCCACTAATCTTGGAAAACTACATCAGTAAAATAGAGGGTTAGATCAGATTATCTCTGGCTCAACCATTCTAAATGGAACATTATTCACAACGGCAACGCTGTGCTTTTTTTGCTTTAAATGAGACAGACCTCTCAGGCATATCAATTTATAATCTCCCCCAAAGAGAGGTGGAGTATGTCAAAATGATGCTGTGCACAGTGCTCCAATAAACACGAGGGAGCAGCTGTCTCTCTCACTGACTGATTTCATATTCTTTGGATACACATTCACTGTGGGACTGCTGGATCATATGTTAGACCTTTTTTTTTAATTGTGTGTGAGTGCACATGTGCACACAGAGGTCAATAGTGTGTGCATATGCATATGTTGTATATACGTTCATGTGTGTGAATGTATACATGGAGGCCGGATACTGATGTTGGGTTTCTTCCTCAATCACTTTCTGCCTTATTTTCTTGAAACAGGGTCTCTCACTGAACCTGGGACTCATCAATTCTGTTATATCAGTGGCCAGCAAATCCCAAAGATTGTCCTTTCTCATCTCCTCGGCGCTGAGATTACAAGCATTACATGCCTCCACACCTAACCTTTTACATGGGTTGGGAATCCAAACTTAGGTCCTCATGAAGTAGCGACCACGTTACTGATCCATCTTCCCACCCCTGTAATTTAGTTTTCTTAAGAGTCTCCACACTATTTCCATAATGGCTATACTAGTTTACATCCCCACCAGCACCGTATAAGGAAGAGATCCCTTCTTGACACAGCCCCACCAATTCTTGCTGTCTTTTCATCTTATTTTTTTTATAGCAGCCATCCAGGTTGGTGTGAAGTAACACCTCCTTGTGTCCTTGTGGTTTTGATTTGTATGTCCCTGGTGACAGTAACACTGCCTATTCTCCACGTATTTGCTGGACATTTGAACAAAATGTCTATTCACAATAGCCAAGACACAGATCAAGCTAAATGTTCATCAACAGATGAACAGATAAAGAAAATGTGGTACATGAACACAACAAAGGATTATTCAGACATAAAAAGAACGAAATTTATTGCAACATGGGTGAACCCAAAAGACATTTTATAGTGAGAAATAAACCAGGCACAGAAAGACACCGAATGATCTCACTCATCCCATTAATCGAAAAATGTTCTCATGGAAATAGACTAGAATAATGATTTCCAGGGGCTGGGATTGGGAGTAGATGGGAGGAGGCCGGCTGACCCCACAAAGCAGACTCAGACAGGAACGTTAAGCTCTCCTACTTCCCTGGATAGCACAACGAGAGGGAATGCAGTTCATAAATGTGTGCTTGATTGTCTCAAAATACCAAGAGAAAGGCGTCGAATGGTCTTGCCCTAAAGAGACGGAAAATGAGGGCAGGAGACATGGCTCAGGGATTAAGAGTCCTTGCTGCTCCTGTAGAGGACCTGGGTTCAGTCCCCAGCACCTCCATGCTGGCTCCCCCATAACTCCAGTTCCAGGAGATCTGGTGTCTTCATCTGAGCTTTGTAGGCACTGCACACATGTGGTTCATGTATGTATGTGGGCAAAACACTCACACACATAAAATGAAATAAACACATCTTAAACCTTTTTAAAGAAATGGAAAATATTTCACTTTATGCTTTTTTGTTGCTCGTTTGCTTTTTTTCTTTTCTTTTCTTTTCTTTTTTTTGTGGTGCTGAAGATAGAATGTGGGGCCTTGCATGTTAGGCACACCCCACCACTGGGCTATGCTCCAAACCTCAAGACATAATAAAAGCTTAAAGTATCATATAGGCTAACTATCTTGACTTCATTATTACACAATGTGTACATATACTGAAGAATCATATTGTATCCCAAGAATATATACAATTATGTACCAGTCATTTTATACACACATACACACAAACACACAGACATACACACACTCCTACAGAAATGCATACAAAGCCAGGAACTAAAGAAATTTTAAAACACTATCATTTAGCTTTTTAAGAAAAAAAAACTTGTTGGGCTATGGTGTCTCATGCCTTTAATCCCAGCACTCAGGAGGCAGAGGCAGGTGGATCTCTGAGTTAGAGGCCAGCCTGGTCTACAGAGCAAGTTCCAGAACAACCAGGACTACACAGAGAAACCTTGTGTCAAAAAGAAAAGAAAAATTTGTTAATAAGCTAAAAATAAATAAATAAACAAATACAATCTACTTTGAACTCCTAACATCACTGAAATTATAAAACCTTCATCCTTTTTTTAATTTATTGGAGAGAGAGAGAGAGAGAGAGAGAGAGAGAGAGAGAGAGAGAGAGTCTGTCTGTCTGTCTATCTGTCTGTCTGTCTGTCTTATGTGGAAAGCACTTTTTACCTGTCTGTCCACTTCATTAACCCAAGACTCTCACCCTTCCCCTCCCTCAGCCATTTCCCCCTTCTCTGCCCCTCTTAATCCACACATTTAGAGCTGGTTATAACATAACTAGATATAAAACTTTCCTCAAAAATACTTAGTCAAGGGCCAGACAGAAGTTTTCACAGGTTAAAAAAAATAAAGAAAGAAAATAAATAAATGAACAAAAAACTATACTGCCCAAGCCTGATGACCCGAGTTCAATTCCCAAAACCTACACAAAAAGCTCACTGCTGTGGGATGCATCTGTAATCCCAGAGAGTCACCAGGAAGCACATAAACCAGCTAGCCTGAGTAACTCAACACAGCACCAGAAACCAGACCCTGCCTCAATACAAGGTAGAAGGAAGGAACTGAGTCACAAAATGTCGTCCAGTGACTGCCACACCTGTTATGGCACACATGACCTGCACTCACACTCACAAACATACACATATACATCCAATCCAAAAAAAAAAAAAAAAAACACCTTAGCCAAGGGTGAAATCTTAGATCAGCATGAGGAAGGCGTTTAGAAGTTCTGAGAGGACAGAATACTTAGAAGAACTTCCAGAGCTCCCTGGAATTGAGAGCGTGTTTTTAACAGATGTGCTTGCTTTCCTCGCATCCACCTGTCTTTCCTCATCTGCTCTGTCCCTTCACCAGAGGATCATCTATTTCATCAAGCTCCAGTGAATTCTTCAGTCCTTCTCAGACTTAAGGACATTCAATGGCAACAATATACAAGCTATTCTTCCTTCCTTCCTTCCTTCCTTCCTTCCTTCCTTTTTTTCTTTTTAAGAATATTTTTTTTTGCCCACAGCCTGAGGCAGCGGCAGAAGACAGTCAAACGCCACTACAAAGAACAAATATGTGATGAAGAGACGGGAAAGATAGAAAAATGGAGCCGTGTGTGCCCCATGGAGAGAGGCGGAACTGAAGACGCGATGGCTGTGGTAGGTGAGAGAGGGCTGAGGTCAGCCTGCTGTCATGGCCCAGTAGGGTCGGCAGGATGGTGTACAACAGCCTGGAGCTCAAGCAGACACAAATTAAACCCCCGAAGCTGCTGCCTAGATAATGAGGAAGGCCCGAGATAAAGAAAGCTTCACTTTCTGGATTGGACCTCCTCAAAGGACCACCGTGGCCAGTGATGGTGTTTGTGGTCCATGCTGCTGCCCCAGGCCATGATGAAGCCTGAGATCCATGTGGATGTATGCAGACTGTGCCATGGCCTGATACCTTGGTAATGTCCTCAGACTTTGCTGCCTCAGGGTACCATGCTGATGGAAGTGGCATGTGTAACCTCCTGAGACCATTTTGAAGCTCGTCGTCCATGCAGCCACCGAGGGCCATGAGTGGGTCAGTGATCCTGATATGGCCAAGGGAGGAAGTATGTGGTCTGCGCTGCCACCTGAAGCCATGGGAATGTCCATGAGTGTGGGAAAGTTGGTCCTGCCCCTCGCCAACCCACGGCACTGTAGTGTAGGTAGTAGCGTGGGTGAGGGAGAGCTGGCCCTAACCCACTCCAGCCACCCCATGGCTCTCCACAGTTGATGGCTTCTGGTGTGGATGCAGGCAGAGAAAGGCTCATCCTCCTTTAAAGGACTGGCCACTAGGAATTTGACCACGCTCCACTGAATATTTGAACAATGCAAAATGGACTTTTTGAGGGGGGCTACGGGGGAGGGGGCAGACATGAGAAGACTGGGATGTAGGAGCAATCAGGGTACATGATGTGAGATTCCCAAAATATCAATAAAAATAATAATTAAAAAACTATTTCTCAGCGTACATCTATTAAAATATACTTACAGACATTTTCCCTCAGATTCCTCTACTTCGTCAGTTTTCACTCACAAGCTTTCACTTCCTTATTGCTCCAAAATAAATTTTGCCATCATTATTCACTGCCTTCTCACAAATGAAATGGACTCAGTGACATTCTTGCGCCTTCTGTTTCCACTAGCAAGAGGCTGGCCCTGGTTTCTGCGCTACTTAAATGAGTCCTGTTATATACGGTCAGGCTCCGGGCTCTGCTGAAGTACACTGGCTATATCATTCTCAAGATTTATAAACGGGCGTCCACGGCAAGCAACAAGAGCAAATGGAGAAGTTCAAAAGAAATGGAAACAGAAAGGCTAACGCTGGGTCAGTCCCTGATGAAACTGGAATGGAAGCTGCCCAAAAGCAAGTATTTCATTCCTAACACCTGAAATTTATTGGCATTTCCCTGAAACAGGACAGGGGCTACCCAATGAAGGAAGACACTGGACTTTTTTTATGGCCGTTAATAGGCATGACCGTCTGAGACTAATGGCACGTGGCAGTCACCTGCAAACAAATTCTCTCCCTTGCTTAATGGTCTAGACAAGTGTTGAGTGTTAATTCACAGTGCTACATAAAATGAACATCTGTGGTATCTTTTGAATCTCAGCTTCTTCTGTAAGCCTGGTAGCTACACACTGATAATGACAATGATCTAAATATGAACCGTTGTTTCGAAAAGCAGAAATCAGTAAGGACCTATCAGGTGAAAAGAGGCAAAATAAAATAAAATAAAGGAAAGGAGGGAGGGAGGGAGGGAGGGAGGAAGGGAGGGAGGCAGGAAAGAAGGAAGGAAGGAAGAAAGGTGGGTGGGTGGATGGTTGGATGGGTGGATGTGGATAGCTGTGGGTTTATAAGAGTTGTAGAAATTCTGCAGGTTCCTCTTCAGTTAAGAGTGCAAGTCACAGCTACACACTAACACATACACACATGAATGTCCTCACAACACTCAGGATAGAGAGGAAAGGAGACATTTCCATGCAGTCACAGAAAAGACAACAAATGCAGAACTGTGGCTTTTTCCTCTTTACAGTTTAGGGCTCTTCGGGAACACAGCAGGCGGTAAATAAATGCTTACTGAAAATAAAGAACTGAATTTAGTCGAGAAACCCATCGGCACCTCATGATTACACAGCACAACTGCCCTTGGTTCATAAACAGGATGGTAGAAGAATGTTCCCACGGTTCTTAAAAGGTAAGAAGAAGCTATCTGGATGTGACGCTAGCATTGAAATAATTTCCTGTCTCTCCGTTCTCTTTTTCAGTAATTTCTTTCTTCCCAATCAGTCCATGAAGATGAATTCAAGTCACCTAGTCCCTCAGGACTGTTTCAAAAAAGCACAACTATCATACTATCAAAATTAAATGTATATGGAAAATATTTGATAGAACCCCCTGGATGGCTTCCTCCAAACCCACTCCATCCACTGATCAGTTAGTGACTTGAGGATTTGGCTTTCTCGGGCCAATTGCTTTAGCAAAGACAGCGAAGTGTCACAATTCTGCCATTTCCACACATGCATGTTAAGAAGGGCCTATCACATGACATGAACCCACTGAGCACATTACAGAGCTGTGAAGGGAGGTTGAGGGATTCGGTGATCTTTGATCCTTAGCCCTCACACCCACAGGCTGCATCTCTGCCTGCCTCCTCTCCCATCCTTCACATCCTCCCCCTGTCTAGTGGCAGCCTGTGTTCCGTCCCTTCACACCAGCCTGCCATCACTGTTCCTGCCATCTGGAGTCAGTTTCCAGTATCTCTGTCTCCTCGACTCTCCATCTATTTTAAAATATCATCTGAAAGCATATGTTCCCCCACAGCTACCCCTTTCAATTTCCTCTCTGCTTTTATTTATTTCATCCCGACTTCCTTTTGCTCTGAAAATCTCATCTGATTCATTTTAGAAAACTGCTCTACAAAGGGCTGGGCCTGCCTGGGAGAGGAAAGACGGTGGTCTCCCTGCCTGGAAATAGATCCCAGGAGTGCTCAGCACGTGGCCTCCATCTTATCTCCTAGCAAGATGGAGCAGGCCACTGGACAGTGACGTTGAACTGGCCTCTGAGGCTGCCAATCATTCTCCAGCAAATCCAACAGAGAAGCAAACCTGGCCCCTTCTTGGACACCTTTATTATAAACACTAGCAACCCCCCCAAAAAAGTTCCTTAAATGCATTTTTATCATTATCAGCAAGAGAGGTGAAAAAGAAATAAGTATCCTTCAATCCTGTTTCCCTTCAAAGCAGACCTAACAGGGGCTGTGCTTTTATTTCAGTAATCAAGTGCTTGCCTAGCAACCACAAAGGCCTCAGTTCAGGCCTTAGCACCAGAAAAAAAAAGGGGGGGGAGTTGGAGGGGTGAGAACCAAAACATACCTGGGCTTGAAAAAACAAAATGAAACAAATGAAATGAAAACAAACCGACCCCCTCCCCCAACACAGAGGGAACAAATGTGCTTCGACAAATTTTGAATACAAATATGTTCAAAACTTCCCTTTCCGGAATGCCCAGCTATCTCACTGGACGGACGCTCACTCTCCCTAATTAACCTCTGTAGTGGTGGTTACACCCTTTGGGTTCCTCCCCAGAAGCATCTATTAGTCATGCGTGGGCTGCATGGCTCGGGACCATTCTCCACCGTGCGCCTGTTCTTCTGCGTGGTGCCGCTGATTGCGTTTCTTTCACCTGACTTGCTTTTCTCTCTTTATTCCCCCTCAGCCGGGTAAAAAAGCTGAAAAATGAGGATCTCTCTAACTCTGCTCCACTGTCAGCTCCGCGGCTGCTGCACTTGTTCCGAGCTGGAAGAATCCATGTTGCTAAGCAACCCTTTTGCACCCCATGTAAAAGATAAAAAGCAAGATGCCTGGCTCTGAGGACAAGGCATCCAGCTTCCCTGTGAACTCTGGGAGGCCCGAGCTCCACGCACTGACGGAGGAATGTAGATTCTCTTCATACAGGGCTTGGAGAGGAAACTTCTTAAATTATTTTTCTCCTCCTTTAGATCTTTTCTGGTTTAATTCACCAAATTAAATAGCACCTGATGGGCAAAGGAACAGTGCACAAGCCCTCAGTTTGGGTTTCCGGGACTGATTTTGCTACTGATATCCTGGCAGGACAGAGCCGCTCCACTGCATCTCTGTCCATGCCTCAGTTTCTTCCTTGTGGAAATGAAGAGCAGCCACTTCACAACATCATAAGACATGGAGTTTCCAGCCGCCTACTAATCAGCAATGACTTAGTCATCATCAGTGAAAGGATGACACATTCCCTGTGACCTTCCTCTTTGGATTCTTAGGGTTTTTGTTCATTGTTGTTGTGGTTGCTGTGGTGGTGGTGGTGGTTGTTTCAGCCAGAGGTTCTAGCACCCTGCATCAGTCTCACATGGAACCTTCTGTAGTTCTCAGAGATGATGTCAACAGACAAAGAAGCAACTTCCCGGGGGGGAAAAAAGTGTCATCTTCATTTACAGATGTGAAGCATGATTGACAGGGCCAACAGCTGGGCCTGCCATGTAGTCACTGGGCCCAGGACCTCCTCTCTGTGTCACTTTCTGATGGAGGGAAGGCATGAACGACTGGGTGGCGGTACAGTATCCCCAGCCGCAGCGAACTCTCGGTCAAGTGCAAGGCCTCAACCCCTGCCCTGTGTAGCTCCTTCGACAAAGCGAGGCCGACTAGTCAGCCCGTAATATCTATTCTCAGTTCTTCTCAGCGAAGGCTTCAAGCTCAGCACTAAGATGCCCACAAACAGATGAAGAGATAGAGACTGTGATATACACATGAACAAGTCCTAGTCACCCACAAAGAACAAAATCATGTCATCTTCAGAAAAACAGATGAAGATGGAGATCATAACGTTGGACAAAACAAACCAGACTCAGATGAAAGACAAATGTCACACTGTGTTACTTTTATGTCCCTGAAGCAAAGGAGCCAACAGAAACAAGGGAGGAAGGAGTCATTTGGGCTCAGGGTTCCAGAGGGTCACTGTCTATCACGACATGGCAGAGTGACTCAGTGTGTGGAGGTGGGAGCAGACAGCAGTCACTGTCCACAGAGTGGCAGACAGGACACAGAGGGCCTTGCAGAACCTGCCGAAGCCCCACCCATTGTCCTACTTCCCACAGCGAGGCCCTGCGTCCTACAACCTTGAAAGCCCCCTGCAAAGTAGTGCCACCAGCTGGGAAACTGTTCCAAGTGTGAGCCTGTAGGGAACAGTTCAGATTTGAATCACAGCACATTTTCTCTTATGTGTAGAATCTTTGTTGTTTTGTTGTTGCTGTTGTTGTTGTTGTTGTTTTTAATGATAGGACAGAAAAGTAGAAGGGAAATTTCCTGGGAAGAGGAAGGAGACAAATGGGAGAGGACAAGACAAGGGAGGGTAACGAGGAGGAATATGGTCAAAGTACATAACGCTGAAGTACAAAGCCCATGATTTTATACAATGAATGTATGCAACAAAACGAAACAAAAACAACTGCAGACCCAGGCCATTTGAAACTAATATGGCCAAGTAACAGGTACGATCAAAATACTCCTTTTCCTGTAAGCAGCCTGAGAGGATCTGTGAAGGTGACTCAGAACACCCTACAAGACCATGCAAATCAAGTGCTTCAAATCTTTGTTTTCACTTTAAGAACATCCATGAAACCCCCTAGGCTGTTCATGATCTGCATATCTGAAAAGCCACCACATTCTGACAGACGTCACTTTAAAGAAGTAATGTGTAGCATTCTGGCAGTACAATGGTAGAATTGATAGTTGTACCCAGACCAAACAGTGGAGAGGACACAGGCCAACGGCCCAAAAAGAGTGCTGAATTTTGCTGCACATGCTTAAAAATGCGGAGAGTAATGCTGAACTGAAGAGTTCAGGCATAGATTCTCTAGTCATTGAACACATCCAGATGAACGAAGAACCCAGGATGTATCATCAAAATTACAGAGTTCATGATCAGATTAACTCATACATGAGCTCCCCCACCACACTGAGATGATTCTCAGCTGACCCAAAGCCAGGGGAGGGCGCTGCACAGAAGAAGACATCCCTGAAGAAATGGAAGAAATAAATACTTACGGCATGGGAATAAATCCAGCATAAAAATAAATGCAAATAAAAGGAAAAAATAGAAATAAAAAACCAACAGTCTAGCCAGGCAGTGGTGGCGCACCCCTTTAATCCCAGCACTGGGGAGGCAGAGGCAGGCAGATTTCTGTGAGTTCCAGGCCAGCCTGGTCTACAGAGCTAGTGCCAGGATAGCCAGGGCTACACAAAGAAAACCTGTCTCAAAAACAAACAAACAACAACAAAAAAAACAGTCTAGAGAAGCAGAAATGACCATAGAAAAGCAGGCACAGCTTTGTAGTTTCCATTCTTCCTTCTTGTCAGAAGACAGGAAAGAAGCAACCATGGATTGTCTACCCAGGGACAGACTCGGGAATAGCGGAGGAAAGAAAAGGACCATACGGCATGAGTCCTGGGTTAGTTACTTTCCCATTGCTGTGATGAAACACCATAACCAAGGCAGCCTAGAGAAGGAATTCCTTTGGTTCTAGACAGATAAGAAAGCATGAAGGCGGAGCGGAGGAATGATGGCGGAGCAGGAAGCCGAGGGCTCACATCTTGAACCACAAGCAGGAAGCGGCCAGTGCACTGAGAACGGCAAGAGGCTTTGAAGCCTCAAAGACTGCCCTCAGTGACATACTTCCTCTAGCAAGGCCACACCTACTAAGCCTCCCCACACAGCATTACCAACTGGGGACCAAGTATTCAACCGTCTGAGCCTATGGGGGACATTCTCGTTCAAGCTATTCCAGGTCCCTAATGACTCCCAGACCAAAGCAACAATTCAGGCTCGGACTTAGATGCCAGAGAAATACACATCTGCCTTACTTCAGCCATTGTTTGGCTTCAATAACTTGTAGACAAGTTCAGATCGTAAAAAAATACACACTCTCATAATTTATATTCTATCTCAGAAGTTTTCTCCAACCTGGGAAGCGTCAACCCTGCCAACCAAACAGCCTTGTGCCCAAAGGAAACTCCAAATGCTTTTAATAAGTAGGAACCGTAAGGCGATCTGCCACACTCAGTCCATCTTTCCATTATACCAAGAAAGTGAAGCAGTTCTCATCTATAATTCAGATTTGGAAACATCACGCTTCCAACCAGTCTGCATCTATTTACTGAGCACCACTGTGTACAGTGCATTCTTCAAGACAGGTGAAAGCACAAAGATGCCTAGGACAAGCTTCTCTTCTGGAACATTCTCATGGGAAAATCATGAGATACAGCACTGTCTTAAAGGTTTACTTGAATGATAAGCTACTCTCTTGGACAAATCACTTTACTGCTCTGTGATAAAGATCATCTCTAAGGTCTCATCTGCTCTAAATGTGTATGTAAGAACGTGTACACACATTCATGGTCTGTATATATGTCCATGTCAGTGTGTGCATATGTGTGATGGCCAGAGGTTGACATCAGGCATCCTCCCCAATTTCTCTCCACCTTATTTTTTCAGAAAAGATCTCTCAATAAACCTAGATCTCATCAATTTGGGTAGTTGGCTGAACAATGAGTTCCAGGCATCAGTCTGCCTCTCTCCTCTCAAGTGCCAGGATTATAAGCATGTGTCACCAGTCAGCAGTTTACACTGGAGCTTGGGATCCAAATCCAGGTCGTCATGCTCGCATTGTAGGCATTTTAGTGAAAGAGCCACCTCCCCAATCCCTGTCCATAACTATTAATACATTACTTCAGGGTCTCCAAGGCATAAATCAGCATCTTTGTCCACATACAGTCTAACCTGTCAAAATTCTATGAGGTGTGATTGGCACACAACATAATGCATGTATTTAAAGTACACAATATAACAAGTTTTGACATTTGTATTACCACAAAACTAACACCACAAACAAGATAATGAACATCTCCACATCTCAGGTCTCTTTGTAATCCATTCCTTTTCTTTCCCCACTCACCCAAGACCAGGGCTCCATCAATGTGCTATCTATTGCTATAGGTTAATTTATATTTTCTAGACTTTGACTGAAATAGAATCATATAGTATGCACACATGACCAGCTCCTTTTACTCAATGTCATCACTTTGAAATTAATTCTTGTTGAATGAATTGAGCATTTTGCTCCCCTTGTTATTAAGCAGTGTCACATTGTTTGGAGATGCCGAAATATCCAGCCACCTGTTGATGAACACTTAGGTGGCTTCCAGTTTGGATTATGAGGAAACAAACCACTTTTGTTGGATTTTGCTCTTACTGTTTAAGTTTTAATAGTTTTTACATATCCCAGAATATCTTGTGTAATCTATATATCACATACAAGTATCTTCTCCCAGTCTCTGGCTTTCCATCTCATTTTCTTATCAATAAATTTTGGAAAGAAAAGGGTCTCAAGTTCCATGATGAACAGCTTATCTGTATTTTCTCTTATGAAAGTGTTTGTGTGTGTGTGTGTGTGTGTGTGTGTGTGTGTGTGTGTGTGTGTGGTGTGTCTGTGTGTGCATGTGTGTGTGTATAGTGTATGTATGTGTGTGTGTGCATGTATGTATGTGTGTGCATGTGTGTGTGTCTGTGTGCATGTGTATGTGTGTGTGAGTATGTGAGTGTGTGTGTATGTGTGTGAGGTGTGTGTGTGTAGTGTTTGTGTGTGTGTGCTTTGTCTGCCAAACTCATGATCACTAATACTTCCTTCCAGTTCAACTTTCTTCCCTACATCCTTCCTGTTTTCGTAATACAATATTAGCTCTGTTCACTGAAAGATTTCCTTGGCCAATTAAATTCCTTTGACATTTGGCAGAAACTCATACTTTTGATGTTTTCTGCTTTCTTGCTACTCCTACCTTGTCCTGAAGACCACAGCTATGAGGTGACTTGAAATCAGCTACTGTAAGTACTCTAACTTCGCTCAGTTCTTCAAAACTGTATTTTCAAATCAGCAAGTCAAACTATAAGAAGTGAAAGACCAAACAGAATGCCAATAGGAACTATGCTCAATCAGAGAGTTTGGACAGAATAGACCTCACATTTGGAATTCTCAGATGAAGGATGTTCAACCATAAAGTCTATGCAAATATTCCAATATCTGAAAAACCCTGAAATCTGAAATACGTCTCCTCCCAAGCACTTTGGATAATGGGTATTCTACATGTGATACCGAGATGTAACTTTTGATGACATCACAAATTGTATGGTTTTTCAATTTCAAGTTTTAATTGTTTATTTTTAATAAGCAAAACCACTTTTTTTTTAAGATATTGACCTTAAATCCTGTGGCTACAGTTCCAGTAACTTCTCATTGGATTGTTTTGGTCTCTGGATAATGTCTCTAATTACTTTGTCTATGGACAGACTTCTCCTTCTTTTCCAGTCTACACACTTTACCCCCACTTTCTCCATTGCAAGGACAAGAATTTCTAGTCTTATTTTGAATACAGAGGAAGACAGGAAACATCTTCATCTTGCTCTTCATCTTAGGCAAAAGCTTCACTATTAAATATGTTTTTATGTTTTTCATAGACGCCCTCAGTCAGGATGAAGAAGGTTCCCTTCTAGTTTCTAGTTTCCTGAGAGGTTATTGGAAATCAGTGTCAGACAGAGTTGAATGTTTTCTGTATCTATTAGGATAAGTATCTAGTTTTCCTCTTTCAGCCTGCATTCTGAACAGCTCTGATTGGCTTCCTTTTCATGTTAATCCAAGCCCAAAGTACCAGGATCAACCCCAGTCACTAGTCACCAGGGAAACACAAATCAAAGCCGCAATGACAGCTGCCTTACTCTAGTCAGAATTACCAAAAAGATGAGTGCTAAACAAGAAGGTGTCATTAGAAATGTAAATTAACACAGCCATTGTTGAAAATGTCTGAGGTTCTTCAAAAAAGCAGGGCTACTATACTGTCCGGCCATCCCACTACTGGGTATAAATCCAAAGGAACTGAGATCAGTGTATCAAAGAGATCTCTTCTACATGCTCGTGTTTATTAAAGCACTGTTCTCCACAGCCAACATCTAGAGCCCAAAGCAAGTATCCACTAACAGATGAATGGATAAAGAGTATGTGGTGTGTATACACAATGAAATATCATTTAGCCATAAACAGGATGAAATATCATTATTTGCACTATGGAAGGAACTGGGAGATGCTAAATGAAGGAATCCAGACACACACGCACGCGCACACGCACGCACGCACGCACACACAACCATGCCCTCACTCCCGTGGGGAATATAAAATATTGACCTCGTTGAAGGTAAGAGTGGGATGGCAGTTACCAAAGGCTGTGGAACAGGATGTGAGAAATGCATTTCAATGGGAACAATTAGGAACAGCAAGGTCTGGTGCACACACATGGGTGACTACATAACCATAAGGTACTGTCTTTCTCAGAAAGCTAGAAGAAAGAATCTTTAATGTTTTCACTACCAAAAGACAGTAAATACCTGAGGGAGCAAATATGTTTGCCACAATGTAGACATTAACATAGTATGTCTATGTATCAAAGTAGCACACGGGACCCCAGAGACATATGAAATTTCTGTGTTTTATGTAATTGCTTAAAATCAATTTCAATTAAATATGCATTATGAATAGTAATAATAAAATGGGCTCCAGAGTCAGGCAACCTGGGCTCAGGTAGCAACTTGGCTACACATACCTATGTGACTTTATCTATGTGCTATTTACCTCTGAGTCCACCCCATCTATAAGTCAGGTACACATGTACCTAAGGGCTGTTACAAAGCTTAACTGAGAAAAGACACACAGAACATTAACACTGCTCCTCATATAAAGTAATTGCTCAAGAATTGCTAATGACAGTTTCCTCAGACACCAAGGACAGTGACCTAGTGCTAGCTTGGCTGACCCAGCGTCCTCAGGACTGTTGTCAGCTGAACCTGTGCCCACTACAGACCACACTTCAACAACCCCTGCCAGCCCGCTGAAGAAGCCCATCTCCTCCAATAACAGACGTGGATGTCACTTCTAAGTAACGGAATGTTTTTCTTCCTGCCTCATTTTCTTCCTGTCAGAATCCAAACATCCCATTTACAGAGACTCTGCCCTGCCTCCCTCAGAAGGGACAAAGCGTTCGTTATTCTGACTCATTCGAGTCCTCCACGTACATTGACTCTGCTTTATATTTACTGTAACAATCAAATTCTGAAAGCAAGGCATACTCAAAAATCTCAGTTGAAATTATCTCAGGATAAAGGCTCCACAAGCAATCCTGAGTGTTTCTCTACTTAATGTTCTGTTTGCTTATGGTAAAGTTCTTATTTGCTTGCTTTCAACCTCTAGGGAAAGAGTCTCTAACAAGTACAACTGGTTACCGGAGCACACAAAGTGGGCGAAGTTTTTGTTCCTTTGTTGAAAAAGCTGGTATGCATTCTGTGTGTTTAGACAACGCTATAGAGACACCGTAGGAAGACCCTATCAATCTCACCTACACGAAGGCAGCTTTATTTTTCTAAATTACATTTAGTGGGATGACTCTTAATGAGGCCACTGAGCCAGCTTGTCTTTCTTTGCATATGTATTCTGTGTACTGGTACAAAGACAAAGATTAAGAGCTCAAGAGCAACTTTTTCTTCTCTGACAATACTTAATTCCAGACCATCTCACTCAACCTCACGTCAACATCCATGTTTGTGTATACCAAGTTTAACAGTCAGAGGAAGCCAGCTCAGCTTTATTCACACAGGAATAAGATGCTGGGTTCTTATGAACCTGAGTTTACAGTTCAAGATTTTCATCCATGATCTCATCCTTAATTCCTTAATTAAAAAAGATATTTTCTCCCACTTTTTTTTAATGTCAAATCTTCAGAAATAATTTATATTAGTGCAACAAAGATGCTTTTGTTTAAATTCACCAATTGCCAACATTTGACCATAGGTGATTTATAAAAGCACATACATATAAGTGTTCAGAGATAAATCAAATACATGTAATATAGCTAATGTAATATATGTTTATATTTGAAATACTGTGTTTATATTTGTCATGCTATATATAGATA
>CABHPQ010163896.1:3550-23246 GCA_902168405.1 Peromyscus aztecus | reverse complement strand
TGTTGGTGCACAGCACAAATTAGTTATATATGGGGACGGTAGGTTTTGTTTTGTTTTGTTTTTTTATTTTTTTTTTTGGGTTTATTTTTTTTTTCATCTTCAGTTGTCTCTGATGCAGCTTATTACGAAGATAATTGTTGTTCTGTTAACTGAATACCACTCTGTAATTGCAAAAAAAAAATTGCAGCTGTTTTGTTGACATTCTGAATGCTTCTAAGTAAATACAATTTTTTTTATTAGTATTGTTGTCCTTTTCATAGGTCTGAAATTTTTCTTCTCAAGGGGAAGCTAGTCTTTTGCTTTTGCCCATTTTGGGTCACATGAATTATTGCAGTGTTTTCTTTTCATATAGTTAGCTGGATTAAAAAAAGCTTTTATCTACACACCCTGCATATTGTGATAGGGGTAACATTTTCATCCATAGTTGAAACTCCAAAGTCGTGATCAGTTGGATAAGAGATAGTACATAACCTACATGCAAAGCTGAGAATGATCGATGATCGATTCTATCACATGGTGTGGGATTATTAGAATCAAACAATCTGAAAGTCTGTCCTTGAAGGACTAATAGAAAAGTATGTTCTATTCTAATCACAAGGACTCTTAACTTCCATTACTGTGTAATGGCAGTGACATTCTGCAGTTCCCTGTTTAAGACCTGAGAATGTATCCCCAAAAGCGTGAGCTTAAAATACAAGACTGCCATATTAAAATTCTTGTTGACATCAGGCCTAGCAAAGGCTGATGAGACGCTGGCTGTAATGCCTTTGCCTGTCTATCTAAGGATTGCTCAGGAAACTTGACTGTTTAAAAAGTGTTTTTAATTAGTTGAGCCAGCTTTTCTTAAAATTATGATGCCACATTTAAAATTAAGGGTATATTTTCCTATATTGTGATTTATCCCTTGATAAATCAGATAAAAGAGAAGACGATAAACTTTACACATTAGTACCAGTTGTCCAATCCATTCGGTTTTTCTTTATAAAACCCAAACTCATTCATTAGTCATGTTTAATCTGCTTAGCAGTTAGGGAACAATTTGGCAATTTTGTGGTTTTTTGAGATTATCATTCTCTTAAAGTGCCAGTGTTTTAAAATAGCGTTCTTGTAATTTTATGCGCTTTTGTGATGGAGTGCTGTTTGTTACATAATTTTGACTTGGGTTCTTTACATTTGCGTTTGTTTATGTAATTTGAGGAGGAATACTGAACATGAGTCCTGGATGATACTAATAAACTAATAACTGCAGAGGTTTTAAATGTTAGTTAAATGACTTTCACTTAAGAACTTTGTCACGCTGTTAGTGCCTGGCAGTAAACAACTTCAAGGCATTTTCCCTTTAAAAACACTTAGACCATGCTAGTAAGACTGCGACAACCCTCTGGAGGACCTGACAACCTACAAAGGAACAAGGGAACCAGCTTCCAAAACGTTCTGACCACATGCTCACCTGCACTCATGGACACAACAGTAATAACATTTAAAATGATAGAAATAGGCTAGAGGTTTTTGTCAAAGGTCCCAAATATGGATAGACAGAGACCATAATCTTTCCAGATGTTAAAATGTTGAGTTACACAAGATTAATTTAAAACTTTTAGGTGAAAAGGGTTGGGTTCTAGGCCTGTAGTGGACCTCAGGCTGTAGAGGTCTTGGTTTCTAACTTAGGAACAAGTCACTGACTCAGATGGAAGTTTGCTGTTGCTTTAGAGCCGCCATGGTGGACATCTGTTGTTAGTAAGCGATCCATTTAAAAGTGAACTCTGCCTCAAGGAACTTCTTTGTAGCTTTAGTGGGTGTGTCGTGACAGCTACCCTTTTAAAGATGTTAAGAATGGGAACAGTTTGCCTTGCCTAACCAGCTTCAGATCTTAACATCAAGAAATGGAACAAAAACTCTTAAATTTGAGGATTAATGAGTTCTGTTCAGTGTCCAAGCAAGTATCCCCTGGAACTGTTTTGGCTCTTAAATTTTAAGCTGATGAAAGTGAGTGGAAATTACTTAAGTAATGCAATATAAAACTTGTATAAACAGTTTTGGAAAGGTGGGGGAATTACTTTCAAGCTTGAGACAGTTACAGCACAATAGAATCAAAAGACTAAAGTGTATAGGTTTTGGTACTGTGTTTAAAGGAGTGTGCTTGTAGCCCAGACTTGACTGGAGCTCACTCACTGTATAGCAGAAGATTGGATCCTACCTCTGCTTCCTAAATGCTGGGATTACTGATAGGTGTCACCACACCTAGATTTTCTGTAATTTAAAAATGACACTTGCCACCCTTTTTGATAATTTTAAATTTGATCCCCAGGACCCACCACTCCTACAAGTCATCTGACCTCCTAGATGCGTGAGAATCACTGGCATGCTGAGTTTCGTTTCCTACCTTCTGGGTTGAGTTTGGCCGGTATCAAACTGTCTTGTCTAGCTTTCAGCTTCCCAACTACCGTAAAGTGCATCCACATTTGTATGCTTTGTTTAGAGTGAAATTTGGGCTGGGCGAAGTGGAGCACACCTTTAATTCTAGCACTGGGAGGCAGAGGGATCGTTTGAGGCCAGCCAGGTCTACATACTGAGTTCTAGGACAACCAGGGCTGCACAGAAACCCTGCCTCACCACCACCCCCACCTTCCGAGAAAATGAAGTTTGGAAGAGGAAACTCTACATATACTACAGGGGCAAAAGGTAAGTGCTGAAGAGGAAAACGCGTTTTAGACGACAGCAGCCATTCAGCAGTTGCCTTGGTGCTTAGGGAATTGAGTATAGCTCAGATGGTATAGTGTGTTGAACCACATAGAAAATACCAGTCTTTGGCTTGTGGAACATGGCCAAGCCCAAATCCAGGTTTGAGCCAATGTACCTGAGAAGAGCCTCATGGCTTTTTGTCATCAGTCAATCCAACATGCCAGTATTAACATCACTGCAAAGCTGCACACACCACAGCTTAAGTCTAAGTCCTAAGTGAACCATTGCCTACTGATTAGGTTCATAGATAAGGGGCTGTGAAGTTCCTTAAACTTGTTTTTCCATTTACATCAATTTCTGTGATCCTTGAAATAGCTCAATACTAAGTCAAAACAGGTTAGATAGCCACGTGAAGAGAGAGGTGAGCTGCTTGGTTTACAAATCCCTAAGCGAAGCAGTGCTAACAATTTTGGGAAATTCCCTGGGGTTCAGCCAAGTTACTTCCTTGAGTAAAGGAGCAGAATGTTGCTGTGCTCTAGAAATGCAATTTCACGATACATTATAGCACAGAAATCCGAACCACACACAACACTACCACACTTAACTGATCTGCTGGGGAGAAACCGTCCCGTTCAGCATGGTCATTGGGTTGGGCCCTAACTAGAGTTTATTGACAAATTTATCAACAGGAAAGGAAGTAATACAGCTTGGAATAACTCTACCTCAGGGATGGTGGGCTTGGTGTGCAGAAACGAATCCAGGGCTAGAGCAGCAGGGGAGGGTTGGAGCTGTAACATAGAAAGTGTGTGCGAAGAGTTCGCATCTCCAACTCCAAAAGAAAAACAGGGAAAGGTATAGGGTACATTTTTTTTTTCTTTTTTTAAAAAAACTTTTTTGAGACAGGGTTTCACTATGTCAGCCAGGCTGACTTCAAACGGAGATCCACATGCCTCTGCCTCCCCAGTGCTGAGATTAAAGGTGTGCGCCACCACGCGTACCTACTGAAAAAAAAATTGTGTGTGGGGGAGTGTTTCGCTGCATGTATATAAGCACCACACACATGCAGTGTCCATGGAGGCCAGAAAAGGACATCAGGTCCCCTGGAACTGGAATTGCATGGTTGTGAGCTGCCCTGTGGGTGCTGGGAACTGAAATCGGGTCCTGTGAAGGAACAGTTAACCAAGCTGGTCCCTCCCACTTGTTCTTTTGTTCATCTGTTTGTTTGAGACAGGGTCCTATGTCCAAGCTGGATTTGAACTCACTGCAGCTAAAGGTGCCCCTGAACTGTTTCTGCCTCAAATATGGGATTCAGAAGCAGAGAACCACCCTGGGTTATTTTCCTCTTTAGTTGCATAGTTAGATATGTAATGGGTCTGGAGGGATGGCTCAGCCATTAGGAACTGGCTGCTCTTCCAGAGGACGTGTATTCCCAGCATCTGTATGGCCACCCACAACTCTATCTGACATCCTCTTCTGGTCTTCACAGGTATGCATGTGGTGCACAGACTTACATGTAGGTAAAACACTCATACACATAAAATTCAGAAAAAAAAATGTTTTTCCCCTTGAGACGGGGTTTCTCTGTGTGGTAGTGTGAATATATTTGGTCCTCATAAACTCAGGGAGTGGCACTATTAGGAGATGTGGCCTTGGAGAATGTGTGGTCTTGTTGAGAGAGGCTGGATGACAGACCTCTAATCCAGACCTCGAGGCTGGAGGGCACTCCTTTAATCTGGATCTCACTTTCTGTCTGAAGAGTTGCCTGGTCAAGCTGGGTGGTGGTGGCGCACGCCTTTAATCCCAGCACTCGGGAGGCTGAGTTCGAGGTCAGACTGGGCTACAGAGAGATCCAGGAAAGGCTCCAAAGCTACACAGAGAAACCAAAAATAACAAAACAGAAAAGTTGCCTTGGTCATGGTGTCTCCTCACAGGAATAGTAAACACTAAGACACTGTGTAGCCCTGGCTGTCCTGGAGCTCTTTGTATAGCCTCGCCTGGCCTTGAACACACAGATCTGCCTGCCATTGCCTCCTGAGTGCTGATAGTAAAGGCATGTGCCACTATACTGGGCAGAAACCTTTGTTTTAAAAATAAAAGATAAAATATTAAAATACGGTTATCTGTCCAGAATTTCCCAAAGACATAATCAGAAACAGGCAGAATCAGAACTGAAAGACCATTGGCATGGCTCTGGCTGAAATGCCAGAGGATTCCACATAACTAGGTGTTCAGTCAGCATGGGACTGAGGAACTTCCCACTTTGACACCTTTTATTTGAATGGAAGTTTCTAGTTTTCCTGTGGGGAGGGGGGCTCAGTCTTACAAACAGTTTTGGAAAGGGGGGTTAGAACTGAAACGTGGGCCGGTTTCTCGCCATCGGCAGATGGACTGTTTGTGGAGGTGGAACAGACCCAGAGCGTGGCCTTGACAGGAGAAGGTTCCTTGCTGGGAACGGTGCTTTACGGCAGCGGACAGCCTTCCAGACCATTTACAAACCCAGTCCTAGCGGAAGTGTGTAAAGAGCAATTAGGCTTAATCGCTTAAATTCACATAGAGCCCCTACTTAGGAGCTTTTACATCTCATGGTTATTGGTTTCATTTACAGGTCATCTTTTTAAAAATCTGTGTGTGTATGCCATGGCACACAGGCAGGTCAGAGGTCAACTTGTGGGAGTCTGCTCTCTCCTGCGGTGTGGGTCCTGGGGATCGAACTTGGGTCTTCAGGCTTTGCAGCAAGTGCTTTATTCACTCAGCCATGTTACTGCCTCAAGGTCCTTGTTTAAAAGCGGTCGAATCATAAAGTCAGAGCGTACAAAAACCAAGTTATGTACTGGTACGTGGAGAGGCTGGACGGGGAAGAGCAGTGGATCTCAACCTTCCTAACTGACCCTTTAATATTTCTCACTCTGTGCTGACCCCCAGCCATAAGATTCTTCTCACTGCTACGTCATAACTGTAATTTTGCTACTGTTTTGAATCATAATATAAATACTTTTAGAGAGAGGTTTGTCAAAGGGGTCTCGATCCCCTAGGTTGAGAACAGCTGCCCTGGGGCCTTCTTAGAGCAGACACTGCTGTGGTCCATCCAGTCTCTGTTTCCCACCCGGCCTGGCTCTGCCATATGTCATATGGACTCGCTGCTTCGGGGTTTGGGAACAGCCTAGGCATGTGAGAGCTCAGAGGCAGACTAGGCAGCTTTTCACAGAGGGAAAACCACCGCTGTGTTGGAGGCCATCGACCCCAGGGCACCGCACAGCGCAGGATTGGTGTCAGGTCACAGCTTGTTAGAGGTGAAGAGGCGGCAGAGCGGCCGGAGTCTACCCTGTACCATTCTACAGTGGACAGCGGCCTGTGGAGATTCAGGGGACAACTCCTGCCCTAGCAACCCAGCAGCGCCTCTCTCAAGCACACATGAGATACGCAAGCCTCCTCCCGTCGCCTTTCCCTCCGGGCTCCCTCCTTGCCCTCACTGCCTGGACTCTCTCCTCCCGATCGATCGATCGGCTTCAGTAGCTGATGTGGGGGGACAGCCAGCCCGGGGAATGCTGTTGCGGCAGACCCTTCCAGAAGATCATGGAAGGGAGAATGGCCACACACACTGCAGAAACTTCCGAAAAGCTTTACAGGCATGGTGGCGCAGCCTTTAGTCCCAGCACTCTGGAGGCAGAGGCAGGGGGATCTCTGAGTTCAAGACCATCCGGGTTACACAGTGAGACTGTCTCAAAAAACAAAGCATACAGGCTCAGCGGTTAAGAGCACTGACTGCTTTTCCAGAGGTCCTGAGTTCAATTCCCAGCACCCACATGGGTCTGTAGTGGGATCCGATGCCCTCTCTTATTTTGTCTTTTTTTTTTTTTTTCCAGAGCTGAGGACCAAACCCAGGGCCTTGCGCTTGCTAGGCAAGCGCTCTACCACTGAGCTAAATCCCCAGCCCCTGATGCCCTCTTCTCAAATAAAGGTGTACATGCAGATAGAGCACTCATACACATAAAATAAATAAATAAATCTTAAAAAAAAACATACAAAAAACACAGTTGCCCTTACTTTGATATTTAAATTTATCCACACACATGTACGTATGATTCTACCAATCAGAAAGGCTAACTATATGTCCTCCACATATATCTGTATATGTGTGTGTGTATATACATATATACACACATATATGTATGGATGTTGATAGCTGAAGTGACATACACTGAATGAACCTCTTTTTACTTTCTCTCTTAAGAATTGAACTCAGGACCATCTTCCTGCTGAGTAAGTGCTGCACCACTGAATTACACCCTCAACCATTGTTTTAAGATGTATTTGTTTTATATGCATGAATGTTTTCACTTGCATGTAGGTATGTGCACTTTAAAAAGGTAACATGTTTACATGCTATTTGCAGGCTCCATTGTGCGCTTACCAACCTGTCTTGTTGGTTTTGTGGTATCTACAATTGAGCCCTGACCCAGTATTCATTGTACATTATTAGTCTGTAATGGCATCGTGTCTAATGTCTTTGTGACAGTCCACTGAAGGAATTGAAAAGACAGCTCTCGTCTCAAAGAGCATAACTAAAATGGGTAACAAGGGCCTAGGAGAAGACTTAGGTTTCCCCAAATTCCTTGCTCCTCTCGGGTAGTAATTTCATGATGTTTTTTAATAGAAAAAGAACAAAGACAGTTGGAAATCAAGACACTTTTTTTCCCCCGAGACAGGGTCTCACTGTGTATCCTCAGCTGGCCTGGAACTCACTGTGTAGACCAGGCTAGCCTGGAACTCACAAAGATTCACCTGCCTCTGCCTCCTGGGTGCTGAGATTAAAGGCGTGTGCCACCACCGTCCGGCAAAGACACTTTTAAAATACATTAATAGAAATATTTACAGGTCACAGCAGAGTGGAGGACACTCTTAGTTTTGGGGGTGGTGGAAGCTAATGCTACATAGAGCTACACAGAGCCCAAGATAAGTTTGTAATTAGGCTCCTGACCTGCAACATTCCAACCTCTCCAGAGTTATTGAAGTTCTGATCAACTAATCAGCTTTGTAGAAGGTTCAGGGAAAGCTGCATATTTTTTCTAGGAACTTTCATTCACAGATTTGCTCAGTCCTATATTGTTAAATGTTTAGATAGTTTGTGATTTTTTTTTTTGACAAAGAGGCTCCAGTGACTATCTGTTCCTTATACTCATATCACTATCTATGATTATTTTATTTTGACATAAATACATTTCAAACAGTGAAATTGCTGAATCAGAGAATGTGATGGTTGGTGCTATCAACTTGGGGAGCTTTGAAATCACCTAGAAGACACACTTCTGGGAGTGTCTATGAAGGTATTTCCAGAGACATTTGGCTAAGGGGGAAGACCCTTCCTGAATGTGGGTGGCACCATCCCGTGGTCTGGGGCTGAGGACTGAATAAAAGGAGAAAGGAGGAAGCCACCAGGGCCCAGGCGTTCATAGTTCCCTAGTTCCCATACTTCCTGGAGCTCCTGCCTCCACGGCTGGAGGCTTCCTGACTGCGATCCTTATCCACCATGCTGGCCCCGACCCTCAGATCAGGAGCCATGATAAACCCTTCATTAGGTCAGATAGCTTTTGTAGTGTATTTTGTCAACACCAATAACAACTAAAGCAAAAGATGAGCCATATTGGGTGGATTTTTACCAAAACTCCCTTCAAAAAATTAACTCAAGTGTAACTTTTAAAAAGGCTATTCAGATAATTTTGCATACAAGGAATAGGGAAGGTCTTGCTCTTTAGGACTCAATAAAGGTTCAAACCCATAGTGGAGGAAAGCATGAAAATAAATAAACAAAACGCAAGCAGATAACATGTGAAAAACCAAGGAAACCCACTGGTTGAGGTATTCATTCCTCTGTATCCTTCGTTATTTTACGACCTTTCAGGTTGAAGATGAACAAAGGCTTCTTTTGTCTTCAGGTAATTGCCGAGTTGTAGACGCCAATCAGTTGAGTCTGTCAGGTGGAATGGGCAGGAAAAGAAATTTTGCAAAGGCATTAACACTTTGTTGCTTTTGGTTTGTTTGTATTATCATTCTTTATAACCTTCAGAATATCTAAAATGTTTTAGTCAGTAATTGTGTCAGAGTTGTTTTCTTTAAAATATGTGCCTTAGGGACCGGAGAGATGCCTCAGCAGTTAAGAGCACTGGCTGCTCTTGCAGAGGACCTGGGTTGGGTTCCCAGCATTACGTATCAGTTCACAACCATCTGTAACTCCCTCTTCAGGGGATCTGATGCCCTCTTCTGGCTGCTGCAGGCATTGCACCCACATGATGTACAGACATACACACAGGCAAACTCATACACATAAAATATTTTTAAAGCCTAAAAATAAACAAATAAAACACGTGCTCTAAATAACAATAAATAATATTTCATTTACTTTTATTGTTACTTTATGTGTGTAGGTGTTTTGCCTCCTTATATGTATGTGCACCATGTTCATGCCTGGTGGTAAGGAAGACCAGAAGACGGCAACAGATTCCCTGGAACTGGTGCTACAGGCATATGTGAGCCTCCATGTGCATTCTGGGAATTCACCTTGGGCCCTTTGCAATAGCAACAAGCACTCTTATTTGCTGAACTATCTCTCCAGTCTCAGCTAGGAATATTTTTTAATATATTTATTTTTACTTTATATAAATCGGTGTTTTGCCTGCAAGTATGTCTGTATGCAGTAATCAGATCCCCTGGAACAGGAGTTACAGACAACTGTGAGCTGTCATGTGGGTGCTGGGCATTGAAGCCAGGTCTTCTGGAAGAGCAGCCAGTGCTCTTAACCACTGAGCTATTGCTCCAGCCCCCATCAGGAATATTTTTAAAGGGGGGGGGGGAATAACAAGACAAATGCAAATTTCCTTCCCCCCTCCCTCCCTTCCTTCCTTTTTAAATGCTTTTGCTATGTCTTAATTTTTTCTGCCAGATGTAATTTTCTTAACTTTAGGACCAAGTGGTTGTCAACTATTATTGACAAAAATGCTTAAAACTGGGCTGGAGAGATGGTTCAGGGGTTAAGAGCACTTGTTGCTCTTGCAGAGGACCTGGGTTCAGTTCCCAGCACCCACCTGGTGACTCACAACCATCTGTAACTCCAGTTCCAGGGAACCCAATGTTCTCTTCTGACCTCTGCAAGTACCAGGCAAGTAAGTTGTGCACTATATACAAAACTGAGGCTGGAAAGATGGTTCAGTAGTTAAAAGTACTGGCTGCTCTTCCAGAGGACCCAGATTCTGTTCCTAGTACCCACGTGGTGATTCACAACTGTCTGTAACTCCAGGCCAGGGGATCCAGCAACCTCTTCTGGCCTCAGGTACCAGGCACACATGTGGTGAGCATATATATATATATACACATACATACATACATACATGCAGGTAAACATTCATACATAGAAAATAAAATAAAAAGAAAGTATTAAACAAGACATGGGTGTGGTAGCACATGCCTTCAATCCCAGCAGCTCTCTTGGAGTTCAAAGTCAGCCTGGTTTAATAGGAGTTCCAGACAGGCTAGAACTACATTTGAGAAAGAAAGAAAAAAAAAAAAAAAAAAAAAAAAAAACAAAAAAAAACTCACTTAAAAAAAATCATTAAAGAGCCGAGCATTTGGTGGCGCACGCCTTTAATCCCAGAACTGGGGAGGCAGAGGCAGGTAGATCTCTGAGTTCAAGGCCCGCCTAGTCTACAGAGAGAGTTCCAGGACAGGCTCCAGAGCTACACAGAGAAACCCTGTCTCAAAAGAAAAAAAAATCATAAAAATATTTCTATTTTGCAATATTTTAAGTACCCCACTTTGAAAGGGGATAATTACAAACCAAAGGAGCAAAAAGAACGTATACCTTTATTGGCGTCCACGCCTCCATTATCAAAGTATTTGTGGAAAGGATGGCTGAAGGAGGAAGAAGGAATGAGTGGATTTCAACCCTGCTCCCGTCAGAGCCTCATGTTACTTTCTGTCTTTGCTCTTTCCCTCTCCCTCCCTTTCATTTCACTCTGCAGGTCGAGAGCGAGGCATTCAGAAAGCACATGTGGCTGGCCAGGGTGAGAGCCCGGCCATGCTCTCCAGTCGCATTTGGCAAGTTAAGGGGTGGAACTTTGGCCAGGGATAGAGGCTAGGACGGTCACCAGGGAGACAGGCCCAGCTCCAGGCCACTCTCCCATGGAACTCTGCAGAGTGCTTGTTCTGGAGGAATTTTTATCACTTAGCATTTCCCCAGTTGCTGGGAGGGGCCTACTCAAAGCCCCTTCCTTGAAAGCCCCATTTCGATGAAAGGAAATCTGAATCTATGGTGTTTTGTTTTGTTTTGTTTTGTCTTGAGACTTCACTGCCATGGACTAATAAAGGAGTAGCTTTTACTAATTTTCAGAAAGCCAAAGAATTTCTTCAAGACAAGACTTTTCCACCCAGGGGCTCTGGATGAGGAGGGCGCCAGAGCATGCCTTCCCCACCTGTGGGGTTCCACAAAAGCAGTTAGGTGAGCAACGGGAATGGCCATCTTAACATTCTTTTTTTTTTTTTTTTTTTGGTTTTTCGAGACAGGGTTTCTCTGTGTAGCTTTGCGCCTTTCCTGGAACTCACTCTGTAGCCCAGGCTGGCCTCGAACTCACAGAGATCCGCCTGCCTCTGCCTCCCCAGTGCTGGGATTAAAGGCGTGCACCACCACCGCCGCCCGGCCGCCATCTTAACATTCTTAAGTGATCATCTTAACATCCTCTGCAGACTCTTTCCCAGGCTCTGATCTTACTGCCACACAAAATCAAAACTCATCTGGCATCATGTCAGAGGGAAGAAAGTCTGAGAATAATGCTTAAAGAGTAAACTAAGCAAGATGTACTCTCAGCAAAGCTAGTCAAAACCACTCCATCCAAAGTGATATAAGAAACTTTCTGCTTTGAAGAGCTCTCTCTCTCTCCCCATCGCTCCTTACCTCCCTCTACCTCTCTTTCTCTGACAGGATCTCACTATGTAGCCCTGGAGGATGCTGTAGACCAGATTGGCTGAGATCCACCTGCCTCTGCCCTGCCCCAGGCTGCTGGGATCAAAGGTGTTCGCCATCACATTTGGCTTTTCTATAATCTTAAAAAATATTTTTGCGGGGCGACAGTGGCACATGCCTTTAATTCCAGCACTTGGGAGGCTGAGCCAGGCGGATCTCTGTGAGTTCGAGGCCAGCCTGGTCTACAGAGTGAGTTCCAGGACAGGCACCAAAACTATACAGAGAAACGTCTCGGAAAAAAAAATATTTTTACGTGTATGAGTATTTTGCTTGCATGTAAGTGCACCGTGGGCATGTAGTGCACATAGAAGCCAGAAGAGGGCGTCAGATCCCCCTGGAACTGGAGTTATAGATGGTTGTGAGCTGCTATGTGGGTGTTGGGCTGCACCCAGGTCCTCTGCAAGAGCAGCCAGGGCTCTTACGGGGCAGAGCCATCGCTCCAGCCCCTATTTTAAATTTTTAAAAAGAGAGCCAGCATGATACTACACAATTCGCTGGGTGGTGACATTTGTTGGGCATAAGTCTCTTCTCACTAACCTAAAATGTGATATGGTTTCTAACACACAGATGATAGATAAGACCAAAGCCACCACCCTGTTTTCCTTGAGAAGGAAACCCTCAGGTAGCCAGCCTGTATCCTGAGTGCAAGTTCTCTGTGGCCTTCCTCCCTTCCCTCCCTTTCCTCTCAGGTCCTGTGTGTTTTTTGTTTCTTTTTCTTTTTTTACAATTTTTTTTTAAATTTATTTTATGTGCCTTGGTGTTTTGCCATGGGTGTTCTCTACCATGGAACTGAAGTTACAGACAGGTGTGTGTAGTGAGTTTTCCTGTGTCCTGCCCGGTCCCACAGCTGCTCAGACTCAAATAAACACACAGAGGCTTGTATTAATTACAAACTCTATGGCCATGGTCTGTGGCTCAAGCTTGCTAGCTAGCTCTTATAACTAAACTCAGCCCATTTCTATTAATTTATATGTTGCCACATGTTCTCTTGGCTTTATTATTATTATTATTATTATTATTATTATTATTATTACTATTGGTTTTCTTTTTGTCAGAGCTGAGGACTGAACCCAGGGCCTTGTGCTCGCTAGGCAAGTGCTCTACCACTGAGCTAAATCCCCAACCCCCTCTGTTGGTTTTATCTGTGTGCCATTATATGCTGCTCCCTGCACGGAAGGATGGCGTCTCCTCCTCCTCTGCCTTTCTTTTTCCTGTCTTTCTCTTCAATTTCCCACCTAGCTATAACCTGATTTGCCATAGGCCAAACGGCAACACATACTCACAGCATACAGAAAGACATCCCACAGCTGTTGTGAGCTGCCATGTGGGTGTTGGGAACTGAACCCTTGTCCTCCGGAAGAGCAGCCAGTGCTCTTAACCACTGAGCCATCCCTGTTTTTTGTTTTTCAAGCAGCCCTGGCTGTCCTGGAACTCACTTTGTAGACCAGGCTGGCCTTGAACTCACAGAGATCCACCTGTCTCTGCCTTCTGAGTGCTGGAATTAAAGGTGTGCGCCACCGCCGCCACCGCCGCTGCCGCCACCGCCGCCGCCTGGCTTAACTTTCCACTTTCTGTTAAATCAGCAGGGGGAGAGGTCTGCTGGTCAGTGTTCTCTACTTGACAGGAACTGGGGGGAGGGAACGCTCCACTGAGGAGCTGCCTCCATCGGACTGGCCTGTAGGCAGGTCTGTGGGGGCATTTTCTTGATTGATTGATTGATGTGGGAGGGCCCAGATCACTGTGACTGGAGCCACTCCTGGACAGATGGTCCTGGGTTATGTAAGGAAGGTAGCTGACCCTGAGCTGGGAGCCAGCCAGCAAGCAGTGCTCCTCCATGGTTCTGCTTCAGTTCCTGACTCCGGGTTCCTGCTTTGAGTTCCTGCCCTGACTTCCCTCAGTGAGAGACTGTGACCTTTGAGGTAAAATCAACCCTTTCCTCTCCATGTTTGTTTTAGGCAGTGTTTGATCACAGTAATCGAAAGCAAACTGTGGCAGAGTCCCAGCACAATTCACCTTGCTTGAGCGATGGCTAAACATCTTTCTAGGTCTGTCTGTCCCAGAAGCATAAGGAATCCCAGCTGTTGGCAGCTGGACCACCTACATTAGGACAGGCCTGCAATGCCAGCACTTGGGACACTGAGGCAGGAGGATGGTGAGTTTGAGGCCAGCCTGGCCTCGTAGACAGACTGTGCCATGGGAAGGGAGGAGAGGAAGGAGGCAGGGAGACAAAACTGAGATCTCCATGAACAAATTTGCTTTTCTACTCAGAAACAAACTGTATATCCTAATAGCTGGCCTAATGCTGAATGGGGGGCACACACCATTTCTATAAGCTTGGGTTCTCATACTCTGTGACCCAGATACCCAGAAGGATTGGATATGCCACCAAGAAATCTGGACGTAGCATTATAATTCTAGAGGTAATAGGACCTTGGGAGAAAAGTGGACATGGCTTTGTTCACTGATACCACCTTGTCTCAAGACAATATATTCACATGATACCATACCACACTTTTCAGAAATCATGGTTACTTTGGAAAGTTCTTCTTTTTGGATGACTTTTTTTTTTTTAAACTTAAGTATAAAATGTTTAATGTTCAGAGAGTTTAATGTTCACTCACAGAGTTAATGTCCCCCAGCCCAGTGTGGTGGCACACGATGCCTGTCATTCCAGCACCTGGGAGGCTGAGCTAGGAGAACTACCGATTGAGAGCAGATGGGGTGGTGGGGGGGGGGGGGGGGGGGGGGGGGGGGGGAGGGGGAGTGACAGGGGAGGGAGGAAGGGAAAGAGGCGGAGGAAACGAAAAGGAAGCTTTTCCTGGCCTCTGAGACAGGTCAGAGGGTAAAGACCCATAGCCCGAGTTCAGTCCCGGAACCCACGCGGTGAAGGTAGAGAACTGACTCCCGAAGCTGACCTCTGACGTCCACACACGTGACAGCACACACACAGGCGCCTGTGCGAGTGTTCGTGCACACACATATACACACACACCCCCACACGTGCTAAGTAAAGAAATGCTAAATAAAGAATAAAAAAAGAAACCCCCCACTCCCCGTGAGCGCACAAGGAAATTTCATTCATTCTTCTTCATCAGAGGCTGAGCTTCCCTGAACACATCCATCAGTGAACCAATCAGTAGGCCGGATCCGCTGCATCAAACCGGGTTTTGATTCTTATTCTAACCAGGTTCTAAGTGAAGGTCTTCTAAATTATTATGTTCAAGGTTATACTAAGTATAAATCTCTCCACCTACTCTATCATTTTACCTTCTTTTTTTTTTTGTTTTTCGAGACAGGGTTTCTCTGTGCAGCTTTGCGCCTTTCCTGGGACTCACTTGGTAGCCCAGGCTGGCCTGGAACTCACAGAGATCCGCCTGGCTCTGCCTCCCGAGTGCTGGGATTAAAGGCATGCGCCACCACCGCCCGGCTTCATTTTACCTTCTCTTAATGACATGTGAGTTCATTAAGTAGTGACAAGTGACACACGCCATCGAAGAGACTATGAAGACCACTTATATCCCGATTCTGCGCTGCAGGATGGGAAAAGAGAATACGGCTAGAAAGCCCCTCCCCTCCAGTGTGGCGGCACAAGGCTGTCACTGCAGCACTCAGGGGTTCAGAGGTGGGCAGAGCTCTATGAGTTCAAGGCCAGCCTGGTCTCTATAGTAAATTCCAGGCCGGTCAGGGCTGCACAGTTAAGACCCTGTCCCCAAAAGGTATAATAAAAATAATAGTAATAATAATAAATTAAAAATAATAAAGCTGTAAAGGACACATTATTTTTTTACTTTCTTCTAATGTGTATATGTGGGTATGTACATGTGCATGCAGAAGAGAGCGTCAGATCCTGCGGAGCTGGGGCTCCGGGCAGTTGCGAGTAGCCAGATGTGAGTAGCCAGATGTGAGCTAAGTTCTGGAAACTGAGCTTGGGTCCTTTGGAAGAAAAACAAGTTCTCCTAACTGCTGTGTTCCAAGGATGCATTTCTTCTTCATTTCAATATTTAATTATCTTACGGGTGTGGGTTTCTTACCTGTATTTGTGTATGTGCACCATGTATGTGCCTCATACCCTCAGTGGCCAGAAGAGGGCAACCGATCCCCTGGGACTGGAGTTCCGGGAGGCTGCGAGTCACAGTGTGGGAATGGGGAACTAAACCTGGGCTCACTGAGCCATCTCTCCAGAGCCAAAGATACATCTCTTTACACCCCATTATAACCAGTTCCTTTCCATAGGTACACAAGGCCACCTTGTCCAAACAGAAGGTTGAAAAATCCAAAGACCTGGTGGATTGGTAGGCAATTGGCTAGTGTATACAGCAGGCTAGTCTTGGACCTATTTGTCCCTTTAATAGATGGGCCAGACACTGGGCTTGACCCTGGAGCAAAACAGACCAACTGCCTCCTTCACAAGAAGGGTCTATGACCTACCTGACAATTCAACACACAGTTAACAAGGAAACACGTACGTAAGGAGAGTTTTAGATGCCGCCAAAGTCACGGAAATAATAAAGCAAGTGACTGGTGACGGCATCGCGCACTTGGAAGAGTTCTTTCCGCGAGGATACAAGGAAGTTGGTTCATTCTCAGACTTTACTAGCAGTCCCAAGTGCTCACTGTTTCAGTGCCTTGGACAACACCTGGTCATTGGCTGATGCTCAGGACCCCAGGCCACCGTCCCCTCAAGACCCTACAGGTCCAAGTCCCTTCCTGGGCCAGGAAGGGGCAGACTGTGCCCCCTTTCCCCAGGCCTCCCCCGTGTTGTATTCACTCTCTCTAAGGGGCAGGCCTCAGGAGTCAGCTCAGGATGTGGAGGGTTGCAAATAGCAGCAACAGCTGCAGCTGCTGGAGGTGGCTGCCCGGGCAGCATGCCAGCTGCAGCCACCTCAGGAGCCAAGGCCTCCCTGGGCTCCCGCATGCCCCTGTGAGCAGCCCACAGCGACGGAGGCCAGTGCACTAGTGCAAAGGGTAGCTTTCTCTTTCCCAGCGTGCACGGTGCTGCCGGAGGGCAGGGGAAGAGAAGAGCAGGCCGACTCGGGGGCCAGCCAGCGGCAGGGGCCTCTTTTGCTGACACTGAGGGAGCGTAACATGAGTACCTGAGGAAACAAGAACACCGCACAGCCCGCGTGCAAGGTGCCCAGGCCTTTTCCTGAGAGTTGCTCGGCCCTTGTTCTGGATTGTAGGATCTCTCTAGCCCACCCCACACCCCCCAGTTCTGCCAGTGGGAGCCAAGGCCTTGCATTCTACCCCTGAGACACACAACCCCAACCTTATCTACATTTTTTTTTTCTTTCCCGAGTCTTCTGCCAATTACAAGAGTCCTGTTCTCCTTGGACCCGCCTCCCAAAAATGCAAAACTGCAAGGACCCCAAAGTCCTTTGGGTTGTTGATTTCAGGGCCTCCCTGAAGATACAAAAATCCACACGGTTTTCTCTATAAAGTGATAGATGTTTGCCCAGAACATACACGTATCCTCCTGAACACTTTTCATCATCTCTTGGTGACCTACAAGGCAGATGCTATGGAAGTAGCTGTTAAATTGTGTTATTTAGTGAACGATGGAGAGAGGAAAAAAAAAAAAAAACCACTACACGCTCTGTATAGATGATTTTGAAAGATGACATGAACTAGTTTTGATTCCTTAATGAGGAACCTGGAGTATGGGCATGTCGAACTGTACTATTTATAAGGTACAAGGTGTAAGCCAGGTGTAGTGTAGAGGCACACCTATAAGCCCAGCGTTTAGAAATCTGAGGCAGGAGGATTGCCAGGAGTTCAGGGCCAGCCTGGCTACGTAGTGAGGTTGAGGCCAGCTTGAACTGCATAGTAAGACCCTGTCTCAGAAAACAAAAACAAAACAAGGAAGGATAGAGCCAGGCCTGGTGGCACTTGTAACCAGCACTTGAGAAGCCGAGGCAGTAGGATTGTCACAAGTTCAAGACCAACCTGAGCTACAGAATGAGCTCCAGGCTACCCTGATTGTAGACAAGTGAGAACTTGTCTCAAAACAAATTGGAAGAGGGAGGGAAGTGGGGGAGGGGACAGAAGAAATAAGGAAATTTAAGAGTCAGGTGTGGTGGCACACAGCTGCAGTCTCAGCACTCAGGAGACAGAGGCAGGAGGATTACTAGTTAGAGGACTGTCTGGAAGACAGAGTCCTAAGCCGGTCGGAGCTCCGCAAGGGGTTGGTGGTGGGACGGGCCCAGGCCACACACAGCCATGCGGAGGCTCTGCTGGGCTGGGGGAGTCAGCTTGAGGGGGTCTCCCAGGGCTGGTGTGCAGGGCCTCGTCCTCTGGAAGGCTTTAGATGCTGCCTCCTGGGTCAGAGGCCGGTGCCTGGTTCCTCAGGGAACACGAGTTCACCTCCTGGGTCCTGCCTAGTGAGGGGAGCAACCCTGGGCTTTCTGCCTGTGTGCCCTAGGTCCAGTTTCCCCGAGGAGGAGAGGCCTGGTGAGGTGCAAGATGGAATTAACCCCTTTCCTTCCTCCTGGCTGGTGAAGGTGCTAGGTGGGAGCACCATTCGAGTGACAAAAGGCTGCTCTCCTGATGCTCCTGGGTGGGTTTAAGATTCTGGGTGACCAACGCTAGGCGGTGGTGGTGCATGTCTTTCAGGAGGCAGAGGCAGGTGGATCTCTGTGAGTTCGAGGCCAGCCTGGTCTACAGGGCGAGTTCCAGGACAGATTCCGAAACTACACAGAGAAACTCTGTCTCCAAAAACAAAAAACAAAAAACAAAAAAGGTTCTGGGTGGCCGGCCAGCTCTGTGAGGCTTGGGCCACCAGCCCAGGGAGTGTCGCTGGTCATTTTTAGCTTCTGTCTCTGCTTTTATGAGAAGACATAAGAAACAAGCAAGGACCGACTGTCCAACACCCTGTCACAGGAGAGGACTGCATTTTCCTCCTTCCTTCTTAGTTAGAGTTGTTTTGCTATCATGCACACAAACCATTTTTCATAATCTAAGTGTTAAGGATTCAGCTGATGAATTGGGAATAGTGGCTCATGGTTGCAAATCTCAGCAGTGGGGAGTCTGAGTCAGGGGAACCACGAGGACCTTAAAACAAGGGGCTAATCCCAGTAGGCAGGAGAATCAAGAGTTCAAGGCCATCCTCAGCTACATAGCAAGCCTGAGACCAGACTGGGCTACATAAGTCCTTGGCTCAAGAAACACAGTATAGAAAACGTTAGCTGGTTTTTGTTTGTTTGCTTGTTTGTTGAGACAGGGTTTCTCCGCAGCCCTGGCTGTTTTGGAATTCACTCTGTAGACCAGGCTGGCCTCGAACTCAGAGATCCACCTGTCTCTGCCTCCTGAGTGCTGGAATTAGAGGCGTGCGCCACCGCTGCTGCCACCACCACCACCACCACCTGGCAAAACCCCAGCTTTTTTTTTTTTCCTTCTTTTTCTTTTTGTTTGTTTCTCTGTGTAACAGCCCTAGATGTCCTGGAACTCACAGAGATCCACCTGCCTTTGCCTCCCAAATGCTGGGACTAAAGATGTACACCACTGTGTCCGGTTTGTTATTTTTTTAAGTATTTCTTTTACGTATATGTGCCGAGTATCCTAACCTACTCGACATGCCAGCACCATCGAACGGTACCCCACACGGGGTCAGCTGTCTCTCCTCAGGACTCAGGCCTGACTGGACCGGCTTCCACTCGCCAGCATCATGAGGGAGGATCTATTGATCAGTAGACCAGGAAGAAAAACCAAACCAAACCTCCATCTTCCTATTTTCACACCATCATAAAGTAGAAAAATCTTGTGTTGATGAATATTTGTACCAAAGACAACCCCCCTCCCCTGCCCGGCCAAAACCCATCTCTAAACTTGGCTGTGCAAATAATCGTCCGTTTAAGATTTAGGTTAAGGGGCACAGTTTAGGTCAAATTATATGTAGTCTGAGCTAATAGCTGTTAGTACCACTTGAATAAGTCAAGTTAGTTTTCATTGAGTTGGTAACGTTAAAAACATTTGTGTGTGTGTGTGTGTGTGTGTGTGTGTGTGTGTGTG
>CABHPQ010163895.1:1225-49004 GCA_902168405.1 Peromyscus aztecus | reverse complement strand
TCTTCTCCAAGGCAGTCTCACCTGGGAAACAAAACACTGTTATGGTAGGCCACATGCCCAGAAGTAGATGGCCAACAGAAACAAATTCAGTGGCATCTTTGGAGGTTCCTTGTCTCATAATGTCTTGTCCAGGTGTGATGGCTATTCATAGTGAAGATGTACTTCTAATCCAGATATATGAGTTAGGAAGACACATCTTTAATCCAGATCTCATCTGGCCCATGCCACCTGCTGGATGTCTATATAAAGACATGGAAGTAGAAAGCTTTTGCTCTTCACCTGTTTGCTCTTGCCTTGCTAGAAAGTCCATTCCTTCCCTGGCATTAGAGCCTAATTCTTTGGGATTCCAGGATATATTAAGATCACCTGAGACATTCAGCTTTGTAGACTAAGCAACTACGGGATTCTTGAACTTTCTGTTCATAGCCAGCTATTGTTGGATTAGCTGAACCATATATGATATGAGAGAGAGAGAGAGAGAGAGAGAGAGAGAGAGAGAGAGAGAGAGAGAGAAGAAAGGAGAGAGGAGAGAGATTCATTCTGTAAATTCTGTTACTCTAATACACAAGGCTTGATAAACTTTCATTTTTACTTTACTTGTGTTTTATTTCTTTATCATTATTATTTTTTACACTAGAGGTTTCTGCATATATGTTAAGGCTTTATGCTTGTATGGGATCCCTGAGATTATGAAACAGTGTGTCTCTGCATCTAAATCTGTTTCTTGTGCTTTCTCATGGGCTGCTTGCCTTCTATTTGTTTTGTTAGGTTCTTATTTGTCTTTAGTTTTTTATACCTTATTTTATTATTATATCTTCAAAGTTTGTTTATTTTCTAAGGGGAGACAGAAAGGGAGGGAATGTGGTCAAGAACTGAAAGGAGTAGAGGGAAGAAAAACCATGTTCAGAATATATTTTATGAAAAAAATCTATTTTCAATTTAAAAAAGAATGGAAATAGGGTATTTACATATCATCATGTCTTGAGCAGCAGACAATGTGATTATTATTAAATATATGAGAATTTTATTTGGGAGATCTGGAGTTATTAACCATTTACTTTAAAACATGGTGAGTTTTAGATGCTTGTGATATGTTTATTAGATATCAAAATAAAGATATCAATTAGCCAACATTGTGCACATATCTTTAATTCAGAGGTTAAAAAATAGTTGTGGTAACAATTTATACATACAGCTGGTTACAGCCATCATACAGCTGGTTACAGCCATCAGATTGATTGAGAGGAGATCCAAATATGAAGAACCATTATAGGAGACTGTTATAAACCAGCCAGCAAAAAAAAAAAAAAATCAGAGAGCTACATGGTGAGACAAAGAAAAACTGGAGCAATCAGGAGCTCCAAGAAAGGACTAGAAAGTGCCCACTGAAGTTTGCTGTGTCAGCTAAAGGTTACTTAGTGGGGGAGTAAAGGTCAAGAGAGACTGTAGGTGCTTAGCATGATTGTTTCATGCAAAGTCCAAGAAATCCTAATTATCTGTGACTTTTTTCTAAAAGGTGCTTCAGTCTAGTGAAATAATTCATGGCACAGTGAACTAGTCTATATTAAAAATTAATATAAGATAGGCTGGATAGAGGGTTCTGTGGCTAAGAGCACTGGCTCCTCTTCCAAAGGGCAGGAATAGGGTTCCTAGCATCAATAAGGCAGATAACAACCATCTAACTCCAGCTCCAGGGAATCTGATGCTCTCTCTTGACCTCTGCAAAAACCAAACACACACATGGTACACAGACGTACGTGCAGGTACTACATTCATACACATAAAATAAAATAAATAAATATAATCAGTATTGAAAAGAAAAGAACTAAATGACTGGATGATTATTTTAAGAGAGAATAAAACAATGCAAATATTTGAGTAATTTTTTTCATCAAACCCAATGAAACTTTCTGGGAGGAAAGAAAGAAATGTGCAAATGAGCTGGTTATAAAATCCTAGAGCTGTCATTTACATCCTTATATCACATCACAGACTACATGATGGAACCAGGCAGTGTATCTAGCTTGCATGTGGAGTAATGGTATCTGGGAAAACATTGGAAAACATCTATCTATTATGTCCATGTCTCTCATCCCTGAGAGTTCTTTAAAAAAGATGGAAATCTATCAATTTACACAATTATTATTTTTTTATATAGGCTGTAAATTTAATACAACTTTTTGGAATGTAAATAATCAAATACACTGTTTTATTTCCAGGATTTTAAGAATTGTTAAAGGCACCTTTTCCTGATATGTTTAAATACCTGCCTTAGAACTAACATTCATATAAGATGAAAAAAAAATCTTCCTTATCTATCACCTCTTTACCCAAACTCTAGAGCTAGAGTGGTTTAGTCAGACCATTTTATCCAGTGACTCAATGAATGAGTCAAAGGCTCATGATTGAATCTTTCCATAATTTAAGAATCTATTTTTTCCTTCTATTACAATTCTACTCAATATGCTTTATTCAAGTTACATTTTTATTAAGGACTCCAAGAAACTAAATTCATAACATTTCCAGTTCTCCCCAAACTTAACAATTTTAAAGACATATTGTCATATTTAGTTGTAGGACTATGTGAGTCTGGAATCTATGCAGGATTAAGCTAATCAACTCTTTTTCCAACAACCAAATTGAAATCTGGAGTCAACAGTCTGGAAATCGAGTAGGGCAATCTAAGATAGTTTTTTTTTTATCACATTTTTGATGTCTCAGTACACAGAAATAACTGCTTCTCAGACTGTCCTCTCTATCAGTGGCTCTCAACCTGTGGGTCATGACCCCCTTGAGGGTTGCATATCAAATATCCTGCATATCAGAAATTTATATTATGATTCATAACAGTAGCAAAATTACAGTTTTGAAGTAACAATGAAATAATTATTTAGTTGGGGTGTCACTACAACATGAAGAGCTATATGAAAGGGCCACAGCATTAGGAAGGTTGAGAACACCTTCTCTACATAGTTCTTCTGGGAGGGTGGAAGGAAGTCCAAATTAAGTGGCTAAAAATTGAGCTGGCATTCTTGATCAGCAAAGAGCTATCATCACTACCATTTAGTTCTCTGTTGAGGGTCATTTCTAACCTTCCTGAATTTAAGTCAATAGTACATAGATGACAAATTCCAAATGGTTATTTATCATAAACCTTGGGGCAAATTTTAATCTTTTAAATTTGGTAATCTTTCAGATGGATAAGGAACAATTAGTAGGAATGGATTGGTTTGACTGAGAAAAGAATTTGTAGCATTCTTGAGAATATTGGATCATTCTTCCAGCTATATCTGGAAAGCCTATGTTAGAGCTTAGATGATGAAATATCTGTGTTGCCAAGCTAAATATTGAGAAAATGTAGGGAATCCAGGTCTTCAATTCTTCCTACTAAATGCTTTGCTCATTAAGGGAGGTGTTTCTGAGAAGGAAAAGATCACCACCACGATCAGCACACATGTGACACTTCATTTCCATGATCTCCTCCAGCTTCAAGTAACCTCTCTCTTCTAGAGCCCATTAAAAGTACATCAGCACAGCAAGATGACCACATGGAAAATCCAAGCCAGAAAAACACACTACACATAATGATTCTGCAGGGGAGTGAGTTCTGGACAGGAAAAAAAAAATAAATCTATTGTTTGGGTTTTTTTCCTCCCATGGAGAAGGAATGTCACATTCCGGGACTTCTGAAGATAAGATAACTACACAGTTATCTTGGGCCCTGATCATATTACACTGCTTGATGTCTCTGTTATGTCTGTGGGGGAAAGAAAGTTTGCACATAAGTCTCTAAGGTTAGCAAGGGTTCACATATACTATCTGAGATTTCAGTGAAGACCTTGAAAAACAACCCACATCTGTAAAAGAGAATCATTTAAGTAGAGTTGCTAAAGAACTCTTCCGTAGCCCTAGATTACTGCCATTATCAGGGAACTGTCTTGACTTGGAATAAGTTTTTGAGTAAATGACTGACTGACTTTGTTTACAAGGAAGAAGTTCAAGACATATCTACACCAAAGCACCCGAATAAAATGACCCCCCCAACCCCCACCAGAGGCTTCACTGCCACTGGCTATGTTAAATAATAACTAAAGATTTGTATTTTTAGTGAGGAATTGGAAGTATCGCGAACAAAGATTGATTTCCTGCCCCTCCTTAAGTTTTCACAATGACAGAGAAAAAGGAAGAACAACTATTATAAACAGAAAGTCAGTAACTTCTCAGGCGTTGCAGGCAGAGATGATTTCGGAGGCATCCACACCCTCCTAAAACCATCTTCAGCTTTCCTGAGTATGTTATTACAAAGAAAAAGAGAGAGATAAAACAGTGGAAGGGAGCACACTAAAAAAATATAGCTGTATAAATTTTCTTGCAATAAAATAAATTATTTCTAATGAGATATGCATTTTAAAAGATTTTTCCCAACGTGAATGATCTTGTCAAAATGATCTATTTTTCTTAGCAACGTGAGTATGTAGGAAAAAAAATATATGTTTGTGGCAGTACAAAAATCATTTTAACTAGTTTTTCAAAATGAGAAATTTGATTATGAATTATTACAGCTCTTTGAGTTTTTCTATAATAGAACTTGAATTATTATAAACTGGGAGTTCTCCTCTCTCCATGAAAATATAGTGAAGTTTAGCTTAAAATATTTGATGTCTAAATTATAGCCATAGCACATAACATTCTTTTTATAAGGCAATAAACAATAGTTGAGTGGTTAAGTTAAGGGATGCTCGTAAGATTGTGAAAACGAATTATTTCATGTTTATCTAGCAGTTTTCATTTTCCAACACTTTCATTAACTTTGATTTCATGACTCTTTGCAAATTTCTGTGGAACAATCCACAATAAGGAGTTTTAGGCATGAGCTGTGGTTTTCGGGTGAAAAACACTAAATCACAGCCAGACAACCAAATTAAAGAACATGAATTTTAAGCAAAGCACCCCCTTTACTGCAAAGTTCTGAACCTGTGTAAAGTCTCTACTGATTAAGCCCTTGGACTTCTGAGACAATTGGATGTTACAGAAGCTGCTAGCTGGCTGCTTTGTATTAACTACCATATGTTAAACATAGATTGAAATGTGTTCTAAGTTGAATCTTATGATGTTTAACTAGAATTTCCTCTGCTTAGAGGTCTAGACATAGTCGGGATTTGGAGAACCATGCAACAGAGAAAAGAAACACTAGGCTCCTTATGGTATAAACAACATCAGACATGGCTGAAACTTTTATATCTTACCAAATATCCATAAAATCCTCTATCTTTCTATGTATCTTTTGAAATAAGATTATGGGTATGTGACTCTCTATGCCCAGTGAACCAAGCTGGCATGTGCTAATCCTGGATTAGGCTATCAAAGGGGGATATCTCCACCCTTTCCTTGTCTGTTGCTATTCCCTGTCATTTCAGCATGGAAGATAATGCCTTAGAAATACAGGAGAAAACTAATATGGGTGAAGCCATTGTGGGTACAAGGGCTTATCTATTTTAGCAGCTAGCCTCCAATATTCTAGTATTTACAGCAGAGTTCTTCAAGTTCCAGAAAATGGTCTGTGGATTTGGACCAGTCTTCACAACAATGACTGGGAATTAAATAACCATGTTTCAACCCCACAAACTGTATGTTGTCATGAGAGTTGTTGCACATGTAGACCCATCTTAGAGCTCAAACTCAAGCAGAAAACTGCCTTCCTGGTAACAATGAAGCCTCTCTTACTAGACAACACGGGGCATACAGCAGAACCTTGAGGTCAGAAAGAATCTGAAAACCTCAGAAGAGCAGGGTGAGGCTGTCAAACAGAAGGGTGATGGGTTTAGTGGTTTAGAATCAACCACTAAAAGAAAATCATTTGAGATGTTAGAGAGAGGTATTACAGCTTTCCATACACATTATTAATAAACTGATCATTAGCACTTTAAATGGAACAACAGTTGTTTCTGATATGATAGATTTCAAATAATGCAGCTGGAAATTAAAGTATGGAGAACTCTTCATTTGTATGAGTCTTGAACATGAAAGAAACGTTACTAGACTTCCCATTGCACACTCACTTTAAGTTTTGCTGGCAGAGAATACATTTAAAAAGAAAATAATACCTTAAGAATACACTTTTTAGCCTTGATGGTTATAAGGTCAATAGTTTTAATAGATCCTAGACATGGAAATTAAAACTGAATACTTAAACACACCGATAGCATTCTTTTACAATATAGTGTCTGTATGATTGTATACCTGTAATTTAAAATTAATTTTTCAGTAATGTTAGAAATGACCTTTAGTGTGTATCTTTTGTTATATCTCTGATCTAGATTTCTTCTAATTTAATAAAAATAATGAGTATTTCTCAACTAATATTTTTAAACAACAGTCTTGAATGTAGAATGAGCATGAGAGGATCCCCCCAATCTTTACATTAATAAAAAACTTTTGTTCACATATAGCTACTAAGTACTCATCAAAGAGTACATTGGTCCCATAGCTTTGAGCCACATCAGATGTGATGAGGAAATCAGGACAACTTTGTTCTAAATGTATTTTAAATAGGTTAGAATGCTAGATGATTTGAAGCTCCAGTATCCATACAATTATCTAAAAGAAAAAATCTTCTCTTTGACTAGACTGGATCCTGAATAAACCCTGAGCCTACTAGTAAATTAATGACCATTTTCTGTTAGAATTAGGTGGAGATCACTTTCTGCAGCTGCTTGCTGAAGAAATAGCAGTTTAGGGAGAACTTACCTTTAATTCTTATCTTATAGCATCTAGGGACATTGTGAACATTGCACTAACACTTTCTCCTCTGTCATAAGGAAGGATGAGCACTATCCTCAGGGGAAGGGTCCATTGCAACTGGTCTTGGCTGTACTTCAAACTGGAGAATGCCTTCTTTGTTGAAAATGGCAGAGACTTGGTTAGAAAAATTTTCTTCAGTACATCAAATATCTGTGATAGACAACTTCTAAATAGGAAAGGCATATTCGAATTCAAAGGTTTAGAGATTTCGGCCCATAACCCGTTGGCTTCTTTGATTTAGGCTTGTAATAAGATGACATGGGAATATACAGAAGAGCAAAATCATTCACGGAACCCCAAGAGAAAAGAAGTGGAGGTGACTAAAGTTCTATCATCCTACTGCCTGCCATTCTCCCAATGGTCTGACAGCTCCCTCCTGCCCCATCCCTTTCAGGTTCTCTCCCCTCTCTATAACACCAAACTGGGGAGAAGCCTTCACTTCATGAGCCTTTGGAGCACACTGAAGATCCAACCTACTGCATACGGTAATATTGGTTTTAATAAAATTCCTTTTTTCCTTTACTCATCGGAATATCAATAAAACACAGGAAATCTTACCTGAGACACTTTGAAACATGTAAGCACAGTCATGCCCAAACCCATGTGCATGCATACACACACACACACACACACACACACACACACACACAAATAAAATAAAATAAAATAAAATAATAAAAATAAAAAAGCCTTCTTGAAAGTTCATCTTCTCAAGTAAAGAGCTTAAATAAGAATAAAGACTGTGAGATTCCAGAAAGAAAAGTGATCTAATTAATCACTAGATTAATGTGAGTCATTTTGATTCTTTCTGTATTTATCTCTGAAACGGCATCTATCTACTTTGGTAATAAGTAGAGCTTCTATTTTTATTTAAAATCTTCATTGAAATTCACAGCAGATTTTTAAATACTAAAGTTCAAAGCTATAACATAAGAATTGCCCGAGTAGCCATGACAGTCTTACTTGTCAAATATTATAACTGAATTGGTTTTTTGTTTGTTTGTTTGCTTGTTTTGTTTTTCAAGACAGGGTTTCTCTGTGTAGTTTTGGTGCCTGTTCTGGCTCTCTCTCTCTGTAGACCAGGCTGGCCTCGAATTCACAGAGATCTGCCTGGCTGTGCCTCCCGAAGTGCTGGGACTGAAGGCATGTGCCACTGCCGCCCGGCCCTGAATTGGTTTTTTTAAATGAATTATTACTGCTTTCAGTGAGTTGTAGGGAACTTAGCAAGGATTATGAATTATTATACAAAATTCTCCTTTTCATTTTCTTGATCCTGTTTTTGTAATTTCAGTTTTTGCATTGTGCTTCTATTACAAATGAGCATAATATAATTTGTAATCTCATGTATTTTCAAATGTATTAGTTGTTTTTCTGATACTGTAGTAAAGCGACACAAGAAAAAGAAATGTAGGGGAGAAAATGGATTTCTTTAGCTTATGGACCCAGAGTGGGAGAGTTTATCATACTGAGGAAGGCATGGCAGTGATCAGAAAAGCCTGGAGGTAGAAGCAGGAAACAGCCTGATCACATTTTCATTTACAGAAGAGAGCATTAGAACAGAAAGTAACCCTAGGCTAGGAAAACGCGAAGACCATTCTTGGTGACCTGCTTCCTCCTACAATGTTCCATAACTCTACCAAATAGCACCACCAAAGGGAGACCAAGTTTTCAAATACTTGAGCATATGGGGAACATTTCTCTTTCAAACCACCATTCTTATCCTCAACATATAACTGTTCATTGATTTCCTTTTGAAGCAAATTTACCAATGTCATGAATGGCATATTATGTGACCTTAAGAAGTACATCTCTCTGGCCATTGCCATCTTTATAAAACGAGAAAACAAGAATCATTCAAAGATTTCCTTAAATTCCATTATTCAATTACATTTTAGTGTTGTTCCCAAAGTATATCTGTATTTCTTCCCGAAATATGTATTAATATACAAAGTTCTTAGCAAAGTGAAAAGGATGGTAAAATGACCATATTTCTTGCAGTCACTTGCAGGTTTTTAAAAACATATTTATTTAGGCCTTACTTTCCAGACATGCACTTCATATTTTTGTTGAAGCATCTTCCCTTGGGGAAAAGAAACAATGTTTAAAGAAAGCATTTGCATTAAAGAAAACAGTCCCTACTCTTGCCTGCTCAAGGACAAGAATATATCAAAAAGAAAAGACTCTGTCCTATGTTGAGGTTAAATACTTAGCACTCCTCAGGAAAGCTTACATTTCTTTTGTGCTATGTGTCTGTGAATGTTTTATGAATCCAATTGAGCTGAAGAATCAAGTTGCTTTGACAGACAGAGTTTATTCAGAGGAATAAAGATACAGCAGAAAGTTATTGATTTTTGAAGGATCTACGCCTTGTGAAAAATTAACCAGACATTCCTTCAAGATCGATACGATTACCCTTGCTGTTTCAGAGCTGCAACCCAGAGTCTGACTGAAGAATATTTCCATTGCAGAGGGCACTAATAGTTTCGGGGGTCTTTTTAAAACTACAGAGAGAGGGTTTCCTTGTTTATTCTTTCCTTTTTCTCCTTCCATTGCATGTTTTCTAGTGCCTCTTGCTACAATGCATGCAATAAAACAACTTCCAATATTTTAAGCATTCAGGTGAGACTGGAGACTCTCCACTAAATGACTTATAGTCGTGGAATTTCCCCCTGAATCTCGTTCCAGGATTCATAGAATGTAGGACAATAAAATTAAAACCCATCTTACCATCAGGTTTTAATGTGGCTGTTCAACTTTGGTTAACACTCTGCTTTCTGGAATTCTGATTACTTTTTCATTTCTTTTTTGTTTCTCACAGCTGACAATGAGCTGCCCTTTCCCATCTCTGCTCAGAGGTCCCATTGTCTAGCACATCAATATAAATTCATTTATGCATTCCTATAATTCTATCTTGTTCTCTAGCAGGTAGTTGGAGCCTATTTCCAACATCTAAAACACCCAGAGGAGCTCCTAAGCCTTCAGTCAAGGAGCCCATTGATCAATTGCATTTCTTCAAGAGGGAAGCAGACATCTGGTATTTCAGAGGAGAAACTCCTTTTCATATACCATGTGTGTTTGTTTGAATGGCATTTGTCCTCCATAGTCCTAACACATAAAACCCAAGGATCCCAAACAATATTATTCTATGATGCCAGCCACAAAAATATCTATAGACAAAAGTTTAGAGAAATATCACTGGTTATATTTTGAGAAGTAGAAGACTACTTAATGTCTGCCTTGATTCCTGGAAACCAGCCTTCTATACTGCTTCTGAATGTAGGCTCTTAGATGAGACACCTGACTTTGGTCTTTAGGTGCCACTTTAGTCCTTGGTCTCTATGGGAACCCTCATTCCTTCCCTGTCACATCAGAAGTAGCTTAAGATGTCTTCCCCCACCACTTTCCCTGAGTGTCAGCTGCCAAATTCATTTGCTCTCATCATGATGGGCAAGACATAGCCCAATGCATTTAGTCCTTAATGTTAGTGAACTCTACAGTGATTGTAATAAATTCCCCCAAGAGTATATTTTGAACAGATATGCTCACTTCTCATGTTTTTGTACTGCTGACATTGAAAGAGTTTTCCATTTGGGGTTAATATAATGAAATCATTTTTCACTTCTTTTTCTACCCTCCAAATTTTCCTAATGCACCCCCTTGCTCACTTTAAAATGCATGCTCTCTTTTTGGTTAATTATTCTGGGAGTGTGTGTGTGTGTGTGTGTGTGTGTGTGTATGTATGTATGTATGTATGTATGCATTTATATATTCCTAAATACATATATACAACATGTTACTTCGATGTGTGTTTTCAGGACAATGTTAGATAACCAATGCTTTCTGGGAAAGACTATTTCTCCTAATCTCAGCATTCCTTAGTTGCCTGTTGTTCTTTGTCTAAGGTTGCAGCCTCCTTCGCTTTCCCCCTTCCAGATTAGCATGTTTAATATTGTCTTTCTTACTTCCTAGGATGATCTTGAACAGGGGTAAGTGCCCCTGCCACTGCTTCTCCTATGTTCTGAGATTTTAGGTACATGTCACCAGAGTTCTGGCATAATTATAAGTATAATAAATTTTCCAGGGTAGTTTACTAGGAAGAATTTACCATTTCTACTCTCTCATGAAGCCTGTGACTTGGCTATTCACTGAGCAAATACGATAAGTCAGATATGTTATTATTCTTTGCAATAGAGATATGTACACTGAAGTGACAATGGACTATATTCTTGAAGATATCACTCTATATTAACAAAACAACCAAAAAAACCCCAAAAAATATATTAATATAGATCACATAAATAACTTCAATTTTAATGAAAACTGTAAAATAAAATAATGTTGTCGATGAAAGCAATGGGACAACTGCCCTTGTCAGGGAGCACTGTGACAATTATCCAAAGGGACTGGCAATCGAGAGGAATCACCAATGAAGGATGACTTGGAATATGCCAGGGAAAGGAGGGGGAAAGAACACAGAAATATCTTATAGGGACAAAAACAATGAGAAGTGTAGAATCTAAGGATAGACAGTATGGGGAGAAAATAAATCAGTGGTCTTAACCCAGGGTTGGGTCCTGTAGGCTACAATACCAATGTGACAGATAGGATGTACCCATTGATTAAGTAGTGGCATGCCTGTTGTGGGGATAACCAGCTACTCTCTGATTGCATCTGAGGCCCGCTCTGCAAGAAATAATACATGCCTGGTACTGTGAGCCTGGCCAAAAAATGAAAAACAATAAACTGTGGCTGGAGAGGTCATGGGCTCTCTGGGAGAAACTAAAGTTGCTGTTTTGCTAAACGGCCATGTGGTCACAATAAATTCTATAAATTCATGTTTATACTAGTAGCTTCATACTATTCTCAAACTTGGTCAGAGGTGCTTCCTTTTGCAATGGGTAATAGTTAATGCAGAGGTTCATAACTAGTATATTTCTTAATTAGTTTAATCTTCCTTCCTTATTACCCTTAAGATGTAGTCCCCTATTTTTTCCTACTTTTTAATACTATTTCTTTTGGGTTAAATAAATTAAGATACTATATTAGATTAAAGTGGATATTTTGTGAGCTTTTTATCTTCTAGAAACTATAAAGGACAATTTTTAACAGTTACAGCTGATTGTAAATGTTAATAAAAGGAACCTTGTAGTGAATATGCGTTCTATTTTTTTTCTAGACTATAATTGCTCATTATTCACACTTATCTTTTGACAATGCCTATGGCTATTTCTGGATATGACAATTGAAAGTTTGTCCTACTTTTTCTTTTCCCTTTTATGTCCTTGGCACACAGTCAATGCCTTCCTAAAACTTTATTATAAACATTAGAGGAAACAGATTCAGCCACTGATCCCAACACGGAATCCCATAGGCCATGTATCTCAAGCTGGTTGGTGTAACAATTTGTGAAATGCTAGTGGCGTCAATTGGTGCTCTCATATTAGTTTAAATGCCTCCACTTTTTTCATTTGCTCATTTACTTATATATTTATTTTTGTGTATGTGTGAGGGAGGTGCACGGCAGTTTGTATGTGAGCTTCTGTGTGTGTGTATATGAAGGTCAGTGATTAACTTCAGGTGGTGCCCCTCACAAGTCCTCCACTTTGGGGCTTGAAACTAGGAATGCCACTGCTATCTATTGCTCCCTCACTAGGCTCTCCTGGCTGGGCTGTAAGAGCCAATGATCATCCTATTTCAGTCTTCCCAGCATTGGGATTATAAGAGTGTGACACCTCCTCCCCATCAAGCATGCTTTTTCTCAAAGTGCTCAAACTCAGCTCTCCCTGTAACATGTGCTTTGCTAATTGAGCCGTTTTCCTGGGTCCCAATTATCTCTGCTTTGAAGAACTGGTTTAACTCATATCTGTCCTTTAGTCCTAAACAAATTCCCACCAGAAGAAATACTCATGATAATTTCTATCATCAGGATGAATTGAATAGAAAGGGGTCAATTTTTTTTTAATCAAATCAGAGTTGAAAAGTAAATGTCCGACAATATTTCCTGGTGCATTACAATCTTGAAAGTGTGCCACTAACTATGCCTTGAGGAAGGGACAGAGACTATTCACTTTACAGAGCAGACCTATTTTTATTGCTTTATATTTAGATGTCACAGAGTAGATTTTATTTAATGAAGATTTCATTCCCACACCGTCAAAGGACACATTGAAGTAGAGTTTGCTTTTCATTTTTGTTAATGTTTTCTTGGTGGTAGGTTTTCCTTGTTGTTTTGTTTTCATTTGGGGGTGTTGGGTTTTTGTTTTTCTTCTCTTTCTTTGTATTTTTGAGTCCTACAATGGAGGAATAAAGATTCCTTGTAATCTCACCTAACAAATGTCTTTGATGAAGTATAGATTTCTAAGAGATGGGATGAAAACTTTTCGGAAGAATTCAAGATAGTACAAAGTAACTTTGCAATAGTGACTGATTCATTTATTTAGTAATCCATTGGACACAAAAAGTTCAATAAGGCATAGTCAGCCAGTTTGTTATCTTATGGGATGTTAGAACAAACAGAGACAAGTAAGAATCCATGCATATAAAAATACAAACATATATCATACAAACATATATGTACAAATCATGTAAGTGCCAGTGCACGGTTATGAATGTTTTGTATTTTCCCATTAACTATTACAGTATTACAAACAACAATATTTAATGATTTAAAAGAAAAGCCATTATGTTTGTCATAATCAGTAATCATAACTGGACTGAGCTGTGAGATTCTCTGGTCCTGCAGAAGGCATCATAGGCCTGAATTCAGGGCTGACTAGTTTGCTGAGGACAGGAACTAGCTGCACGGTTAGGCCATACCTCTGTCTAATCAGGGTTTCCATGAAGTGTGTGCATCTGACTTCCCCGTAGGATTATTCCACATCTGTCTAGCATTATGGCCAGCTTCCAACATGAAGTCTCAAGACTGAAGTTCACAGAAAGAGAAATATTTGAGACTGCATAGGGCTTGGAGCCTTAAAACAGCAGGATGACATTCTTCCATTCTGTTAAAAATAGTGACCTTCTTGATCAGCTGAGTTCTAGAGGAATCAAAAAACTGAATGTGGGATTTTTTTAATTGTTCAAATAAGAACATACTAGAGAAATAATAGTATAGTTTCACTACTAAAAATTTTTCTTCCTTCGGAGTTAATTGAACAGAGCAAGAGTGGAAACAAAGGGGAGTTAGGAGGAATTGTAACATGTGTAAGAAAATAAGACACAAATTAGTCATGGTGGTGATAAGGGGAGAGAGGTGGATTATTCTGGAAAGTTTGGTGAAGCAAAATTGACAGGAATTGACGTTGAATATGATATGTACTTTCAGGCAATGAGATGTACACTTTTAGCATGAATAACGGAGCTGGCATGCTGTGATTTGTAAATATGGAGGAGCTGGTTAGGAAAGCTTAGGAAGTCAGGAGATTTAGGCCTCTTCTGTTTCAGCTGTTTATTCAGCATTCATATGGATCTGAAAGCTGGCCAGTGAGGCATTACAGCTCAAGATCAAGAAAATCCCAAAGGAATTAATCTATTCTTTAAAAAGTCACTAGCCAGTGCAGCATCACTAATGAAGGGGTATAAGTAGGCGAAACTCAGTGAAGGAAAGGCTAGCAAAGAATATGAAGGTCCAAAGTGCTACCATCAGATTATGTTAACAATACTGCTAGCTACAGGGATATTTGAACCACACAGGGGAGGTTGCAGGGTCAATGAGACAAAATGAAGCTAGAACAGCAACTGTTATTTTCAAGTAGTACAAGCAGGAGAAGGAGGAAGACTTTTGGAACCCTTCGGGAAGGGAGACACTAAGACTGAATGTACTGTGAGATGAGACAGTTTTGCCAAAGACTTATCTGTTCAGTTTTATTCTGGGGAGGTTCTATACCAGTTAGCAATTTTAGACTCTGACATCAACTATTTCTCTTAAATGGGGTCTGAGTAATTTGAAAATAAGGAATACAAGTAGAACTTGGTTTGTATGGAAATGTTGAGTTGATGGATCCAAAGCTATGGCTGTTTTCTTAGGGTAGATAACACAAACCATTAAAATAAAGCTCCTTGGGCATAGTTTGGGAAGACTTAAATCACTAAGTATGCTTAGATATTTCCATCACCATTTTCATGAAAAAGTCAAAATTCTTTCAAGTCCCATTATGACTTTTTAATGTACTATTTTGGTAATAATTATCAAGACAAATGCAGAGTCATATACTTGAAGGACACCTGACTGCAACATCTCTATTAGCACTAGCAAGAACTTTGATAGTTTAAACACTTTCCTTTTACTTTGGGTTAAGTAAACCCCTACTGCCCCCTAGTGACAAATTACTGGGAAACAAAATCTGTGGGTCTCTTGTTTATCTGCTGACAAAAGTGGAAGTGGCTAAGACCAAGATAGAATGCAGGTATTTTATAAATCTCAAACTATCACCGATAGTTGCATGAATGTTTGAATCATATCAGTCAGTGGGACGCAATCAGAGTGATTATCAAAATGACACCCATGACATTTCATTAGTGATGTGGCATAGCAATTTATTCATCTTGATGACTGAAATTCTGAATTTTAAAGTCTACAAACACAAGCATCATCATGGTGCAAGCATCTGGCTTTACTAAACCTTGACCAGGTTTGACGACAACAGAATGAACCCTTTATAGTTTAGGAATTGATGTTCCAAGCTATACACCTTTCTTTTCTTTCTCTTCTTTCTTTTTCCCCTTGCTGTGAGAAATGGCTCTTTAGGAGTGACAGAATTCCTACTAATGAATATGTTGAGATATTACTCTCTGGCCCAAAGAAAACACTGCATCACCATATAGACTCCTTTTCATTGCCTCCTCAAGGTCAGAATGATAACAGTAATTAATAGTAATAATAATGATAATAAAATCCATCATCATCTCCCTAAGATCCTCACAGCTCAGTTTCTTGTTCTCAAACAGCTGCCCAAAAATGGCTATATACAACTATATGGGAAAATCCAAATTTGAGACTTCAAGGACCAAAATGGAGATCACATATTTTATTTTCATGTAACAAAGTTTCTCTTTTTGGAAATCTCCACACAAACATGCCTGGTACTTACATCCATATAAAGCTACCTCTGACATATTAAGAACTATTTAGAACTAATTTTAAAAATATTTCTGTTTGCATATTAAGTTAGCTAGAGTTCTTGCCCAAAATTTATGTATATTAAAAAAGCAATAAATGAATGTCTGTTATTCTTAAAATACAGTAATTTAGGAGGTCAATATTACATTGTTCCAATTTCCCCTGTGAGAAATTTGAATCACTTCAATATAGAAAAATATAGCATATATAACTTTATAATACCTATGTCTAAAAATAGTCTGGTGTCTAGTGGGTTAATAGTGAAAATCTGTTAAATAGGAGAAGGCATGGAGAGCCGTAGGTAGACAAAATGAAAGTAATTCCCTCCGAAAGACAGGACATGACTGAGAGAATGTCTACAAGATAATTTAAAATTGCTGACAGGAGTTAAAATCTGCAAATTATACTTTTCATTAAGGATTTCTGGAATATTCATGATAAATCTTTTACTATATCTTTATAGTTCAAATTATTAAATAAGAACAATGAGAGTTAAGACAAGAGATGTTGACTTTGACAGTTTTCATGCTGCATCTAAATACAATGATGAGGTAGACAGCTTAATGATAATGCCTTTTGTCTGTCTTTGAAAACAGTATATTTTCTTCCACATTTGGACTTAGAATCACTGTTTTAAGGGAGATTATCTCATATGTAACCTGCACTGTTTGAATGACAACAATTAAAAGGAGATGCCAGTGAGGAAAGTGGTAAGAAGCACATCATGCCACTATGAGTGAGGTAATTTAGGCATGATATAGAGTATTCTTTGGGACAAGAGTGGTGATTGACTTTCTCTTTGTTAGAAGAAATGCATTTCTACTTGCTATTGTTTTGGCCTTATGGATCAAGTGCAAATCTTGCCTAATTGTTACATACTGTGTCAGACTTAGACACTGAACTCGGAGCCTTGTACAGTCTTTCCCTATGTACATTGATGATATATGATTGTATACCATTCTTACCCTTCTGAATGAGCTTCTTCATAGATCTTATTTCCCACCGGGATCCTTGTTTGTATCAACATAGCACCCAAGTTTTAGTAAAGTGTTCTGTTAAGGGCCAGATTCAAATGAATATATTCATCAAAATAAATTAATATATAAAGAAATAGATAAGATTTAGACACATTATCAGAGAACATAAGTTTCTGTTCCATATTGATGCACTTGTTCTGCAATAAAACATGGCAAGTGATAATCAGTCAATCAATCAAAAATGAGGATAGGCAGAATAGAAGAGCATACCAGTTTTTAAGTAATGAACTAGCCATGCTAAAGAAATGAGCAAAAAAATGAATAAAATTAGCTGCCTTTCTGTAAGTTTGAACGTGCTTTGCTATACAACCAAGCTAATAACAGAAAGACATTCTGAATATAAGAAAAGTATTTCTGTGGTGCCTAAACAGAGTGGCTTAAACATGTCCTTTTATAAATATACTGTACATATGAGATAATGGCTTAAACAGGGAGATCCATTTTCCTACATTTTAAGACGAAATTTTCCTATATGCCAAGTGAAGTTGACCAAGGAAAAGTAAGTGTAAACGGAGCTTGTGGAAGGTGGGAAGACATAAAAGAGTGCATTAACAAATTCTGCTGAGGTAACTCTTGAGAAATTATTTAGGCTGGGTTAACTGGATGGAATACTATTAGAAATAAGCAGAAGGGCTCATCAACATTTGAAATTGGTAAGAATTTCCTTTGCCTACTGAGTTTTGCTATACACATATCATATGTCTTAGTAAAGCTGTGCCACACAGACAAAACATGCAGACATCCCTCCTTCCAAGTGTTTGAAATAATAAATATCTTCATTAGGTCCAAACACAGCTGGATATCTTCTAATAACATGTGTAGAATCCAACATCAGGCAGTGTGAATGTGCATGCTTCCCAAAATGTAAACATAGCATCAATAAAGTATGGTATCATTTATTTAATGGAACAAGAAGCTGGGAGATAGTGGCAGATGTTTCAATCATTTGTCGTTGCCTTGCTCTATAACTCTCTGCCAGTCAATACACATTTGCTGCTTTCTGTGTCTGAACTGGTCAATGGAACTGCAATTATTTGTTCTCTTCTCTGACTCACTTATAATGACTGGACAAATTGAAAGACGGCATTTATTAAGTGCGTTTTGCCAGGTACTTAAAGCAAATATAACACCTTCACAAGCAATGGGAAAAGGCTTGAAATGCTGTCCACAACAGTTCACAGAGAGACCAAGAAACTACAGTGGGCCATTTTGCTTTGGAAATCATGAAATGTGACATTGACTAGCTGTTGCCACAGGCAATATTCTTCTTGCCCTCTAAATTTAGTGCCTTTATTAGTGTATACATCTATGAAGACCTGAACAAAGACATCCCAAGGTTGGAAGTGACCTCTAAAACATCTCAGAACGTACCTCCGTTATGTTCACAGTATCTCTTGACTATTGCTGCCACATGGGCACCTGACTCAAGCCTGGACACTCATTTCTTTTAAATGCTATCATCTGTAGGTCATAAAATGTTTGGTTGTAAAAATGAACTTCTGTCATCAGTTCCAATTTGTCCCCCTCCAACTTGTATTTTTATCATTTTTTATAGAGGGATGTTAAGACACACTAATCATCATCCTCAGATATCGAAAGCTACAAACAAATAACATTATATAGCTGCTTAAAACAACATTTTGTTTTGGATACAGGAAAAAATAATTAGAAGGCTTCTCAATCAAAGAAAAATAATTATTGCAAAATAATTATTTCACAGTGCATGAAATGTAATGGAATCAAGAGGAGGTAGATTCAATACGAAGTAATGTCATGGCATAACCACTGTTACCAGGAAACAAATGTCCTTCTCATTTATAGAGTTATTATTACCACTGTATGAACTTTTCCCAAAGAGACAAAAATGCCTGCCCATACCAGTTAGGGCATCAAAAATGCACCAAAGTCCTGATTTCACCCAGGTTTAGTTTGGTGTCTCAATGAGATTATTAGTCTTACTCAGAAAGCAAGAGTAAGAGACTACTTGTAAAACCATGAGTGGCCCCTGAACGTCTGCATCATCAAAAAATGCCCCCCAATGTAGAAGAGGATTTCTCCATAGCTAAATAAATGGAAAATCCCCTTTGTCTTCTGTACTCTGTCCTCTATGACTTACCAAGTCCATAAGATATGCAACTGGAAGGTAATTTCATATAACTGTCTCTGAGGCAACAGATAATAAGAGCTGAGATATCAGATGAGGTTCTGATGATCTTTTCCACCCCTTCTTCTATGAGAGACTGTGAAAAGGCCCAACCATGAAGGACGCTTATGGGTAGTCACAGCTGCTTCTGATGAAAATGATAATTGAAATGATGATTATTATTACATTAGATTATATGACTATGATGTAGGACCCAAGTACTCTCCACAGTCTATGTCACCTAATCCTACAAGATCCAGCAAGAGACAGGTACCATAATCTCCTATTATGGATGAAGACATTGACAAGTGGTTCAGTCAAGTTATTAGTCTAAAATCATTCAATGAGCAAATGACTAAGTTGAAATGTAATTCTTAACTATTTATTTGAATGTTTATTTTTATTTGTAATTATGTGTATGTGTGAGTGTCTATATGTGGATATGTGCTCATGAGTACAGGTGTCCACAAAGGTAAGAAGAAGGTTTTGGATCATGTCAAGTTTCAATTATAGGTGATACTAGATGTTGTAGAATATTATTTTAAGGTGTGCTACTATTGCTTATGTTGCATTTGTTTAACTCTGTGAAGCTGTGTTATTGTGCCTGTCTAAAACACTTGATGGTTTAATAAAGAGCTCAATAGCCATGAGCAAGGCAGGAGAAAGGATAGGCTGGCTGGCAGAGATAATAAAGAGAAGGAGAAGTCTGGGAGGAGTAAGAGGAGAGAAGAAGGAGCAAGAAGAAGGAGAGGACACTAGGGGCCAACTACCGAGCTAGCTATGGAGTAAGAGTGAAAGTAATATTACAGAAGTAAGAAAAAGAAAAAGCCCAGAGACCAAAGGTAGACTTGATAACTTAATAAAAGCTGTCAAAAAACAAGCCAAGCTAAGGCAGGGAATTTATAATTAAAAATAAACCTCCATATGTGTATTTATTTGGTAGCTGGGTGGTGGGCCTCCAAAAGAGTAAAAGAGCAAAAACAATCAACAACAATTAGCTGCCTAACTTGGGTGCTAAAATTTCACCTAGGTGCTCTGGAAGACAGGCAAGCACCCTAATGAGTGAGCTCTCTCCAGCCACATGAATCTTAACACTTTTCTCTCTCCATATTAGCACTATGAAAGTTAATTCAGCAATAAGTGCCATTTATGGTAAGATTCTTTCTTTGCCAAATTCACTTTAGCAAATCAATTTTTTTGTGATTTCTTGAAACACATGCTTAACAACTTCATTTCAAAAGCCAAAGGCAGATTAATGTAAAAACATTTCACAAGTCAGTAAGCTCTAGCATCATCTGGATTACATAGGCTTCCTTTTAAGAAAAATCCCCAATGACACCCTGACCCCTGAACCTACAATAAGTTATTCACCCCTTAACACTCTCCTACTAGCTAAGTGGACTCCAATTTACCAAAATCCTATCCCCTTCAAAAAATATTCCCATTCTCTGACTTTGTACTTTCTATTTTCCATCTACAAACTTATTTATCTGTAATTTTAATATCATTTTTGTTGCTTCTATTTCAGATCACATGTATAACAGGTAGTTTTACCAGGGAGAACCTAATGCTCTCCACATCCACAACCAAAGCTCATTAATCTATGTTGTTTTATTCAATATGCATATGGCCTTAAAGTGCATATTATTTGCTTAATAATTATTTTTAAAATTCTCTACTTGAGTTTAAGTATTACGAGGTCAAGGGCTATGGCTTGTTTAGTCACCATAGTAACTACAATGATTTCTGTTGTAGGATGAGGCTGAAAGAGATGTGAAAACGACACATCTATTCCTTTAATGAATGCTTACAATATTTATATGCTAGTTTAAAATGCAAGTTATAAAAGGAAAAACTTGTCAATACAAAATGTAACATTAAAATAATGAGCAAATTATGAGATGGGTCAAGATAAATACATAACAAAACTTGGTCTGACAACCACCCAACCAACTCACAGATGGAGGAGATGAAATTCGAATTAGACTCTTTATAACTCCAAAGCATCTATTTCCTTTTGCTCCTATATTACGTGAAATCATGTTAATGCCAAAATGGAACTGTGAGCAATGAAAAGAAAGCATAAGAAATGTTCAGTAGCAGTTCTGCCAGTGACAGTCAAAGACAGTTCTCAGAAGGGACTTTGACAGGTGGAAAAGAGTGACAGGAAGACATTCTCAACAACCAGGAAACTATGTGTAGGAAGGATGGGTGTGCAAATAAACAAAGGCCCATTTAACTCCTACATCTTGAAAATTGTCTCAGCTATGGCAGCAGGGATTTTATGAGTTGCATGTAACAATATCCTCAAAACAAGATTTAGCCACTAACATTCAAACCAAGACATTGATAGCTATCATCCAGCTCACTGAAATTGTAGCAAATTGTCACCTGGTTCTGCCTCCTCATAGCAGACCTATAAATTGAGTGTTATGCCTAGACATCAAAACCTCTCTGGCATGAATTGGGGTGGGGCTTTGGAGTACAAAGGTCACTGCTGGCTTAACTTATAGACATTCATGAAGAATGTAGATTACAGTCAATTATTCTTAGATTTGTGTTCATTTGAGGCATGTCATCAGATCTACAAGGTTAACTGTCCATCAAATAGCCGCACAAAATCCAAGATAGAGAATGTGAGTATCGATTGTCATGCTTCACAGAATGAATTGGCCTCAGAAATCTCCTCTCAAAGCTACATCAATATTTGTATCCCAGTGTCACTGGGAAATTGTTCCTGCAATGTGTATAAACTATTGTTTGAGAATTTGTCAAAAATAATTTATTATTGATGTAAATATTACAGTGAAGTTACTGATTATCCAGACCTTGGTCTTAGCATTCAAAGCTCATGTTGCAGACGACTCTATATTGCTTGTAAGGAGGCACTTTACTGGCAGACTTCTCACAGTGTGAAGGAGCTAATGCAGCTCAACAACAGAGTGCAGATCACTTTCTAGCATGAGTTACTGTTCTTCGCAACTTTCTCTACAGTGAGCTAGAAACAAGTCAGCTTTATTAGTTTTTTCTTTTATGTTTTAGGATCATAATAAAATTACATCATTTATCTCTTTGCTATCATTCCTCCAAACCCTTCTATATAGCCTCCTTTCTTTGATTCAACCTCATGGTCTCTTTTTTCACTGTCATTACATGCATATGTGTATGTGATGTCTATGTATATATGTAATGTATATAATATATATGTGTAATGTGTATGTAATGTGTATATGCATATGATGTATATGTGTATGCATTCCTAAATATAACTTGCTCAGTCTGTATAATGTTACTCATATGTGTGTTTCAGGGCTGATCATTTGGTATTGGATAACCAATTGGTGTGCTCTTCCCTGGAGAAGACGATTTCTCCCACTCTCAGCATTCCTTAGTTGCCTGTAGGAATTTATGTGACATGGAGGCTTTGTGAGCTTTTCCTTGTCCATGTTGGCATGCCTATTGTTGTTGACTTTGTTCAGTCCATGCTTAGGCAGTCATGTTGGTGAGACTTTATGGGTATAGGAGACACAATCACTTCCATACTTAAGGCTCAAGGAACATTGTAGAAGGGGGACAGGAAATTGGCAAGATCCAGAGTTTAGAGGAGTTTGATGCGAATTTAACTCCACTTAACAATTCATTCCAAATAATATTTTTCACCTAGAATTAAGAGATGTTTGTGAGAATGTGAAACTGCGTATATGTATGCATGTGTGCCTATGTGTGTGCACCTATGTGCATGTATATATGTTGCTGTTGTTGTTTGTTGTTGTGTGTCCTTGTATGTGCTTCTAGAAATGAGGTTCTCTTTTATTTGCTTAAAAGGGAAGTGAGAGTACTAATTATCAGAAGTCAAAGAATATTGAAGTCATTTCCTAATAAATTATTGCTGTGGTTTCTTCTAATAGCTTACGTTTTAAACATCTGAAATAAATTATATACCATTTCTAACTGTATTAGCACTGAATCACTGCTTCTTCAAGAAATGAAACATTTTTCTCCATTTCATCACTTTTTATTTCATGAAAATACGCATATAAATGTCTTAGATATTTTTGGCCCTCGGAGGTTTTGCGTACTTACAGAGAACGAAAAGGGAACACAGTTAACCAATCTATATAACTTCACTCTCCCCCAAAAAACAGTGGGAATGCACTTGTGACATTAAAAACTTAAGTGGTTTGAACTAGGGAGTTGTTAAATGTGCCTTTAGAACTCAATGCAGGTATTAAGTTGTATGTATGTATAGTTCTGTTTCTATATCACCTCAGCCAACCTTTGTTTCTGCACAAAAGGAATATTAAATCTGGAGAATGCCCAGAAAAAGACAAAGGATATGTCTTTGTGAGCATATTAAATCTATCAGACTTTTAATTAGTTGTGAATTTACGTGAATGGACATGAGAAAAGAAAGAAAGAAGGGTCATTGTTGTCCATCAAGGCAAGTCCAACAATTTTCCCAACAAATGATTATGGATTCCATTAAAAATGCCAACTAATAAATGAAATAAAATACCATATGCAATAGCCACCAGAAATAAATCTTACCTTTGCTTTCTAAATGTCACTATGAACCAATTATTTGAGAGAGAGAGGAGGTAAAGAAAATAATTAGCATCAGGGTCACCAATATGTTTAAAATAAAGTTGGTGAAAATCTTACTTTTGAGGGAAATCAAAATAAATGTACGTAAGAGATGACTATGATATGTAAAAGAAGTGTTAAGCATATAGAAAATAATCCCATAATCTCATATTCAGTGCAGAGCTACTTATAGAAGTAAATGCAATGAGTTGCTCTTCCTTAAATCTCAATTATTCTAGAGAGGATTTCATGAATATATTAGAGAATATCTTTTCAGTCAATTTATAGTCAAATAAAGATATATACTAAATAAAACCAACTGCTATGGGAACCTCTAATTTTAGCTTTGCTCCAGAAGCAGGAGAAGTACAGATGTGGGCGGGACAATGCATGAGTGGGAACAAGATGGTGAAGGAAAGTCTACAACTTCAGAGATGAAGAGTATTCCTTTGTCAATATTTCAGCCTTCAACAGAACTGCTCCATAACCTTCTTAGGCATGTCGGTTTAAACTCTTCCTTTTAAAAAGGAGTCTTCATTTAGTGTATAAATTATACCTGAGTTCCCAAAGAATATGAAACTGTTATTACCTGTAACTGGTGGGGTAAATCTGGGTTCATTTAAGATCCCGTTTAACAAGTGAGAGTCTATTAGGATTAACTATCAGTGTGCTTCCAAAAGTTGTGGTTTGGGTTTCTACAAAGGCTCTCTTAAACCTAGTCACTGCCATGCATGGGATTTTAAAAACTCTGCTCATATCCTATCAGGAATTGATTTTGTTCTGAAATAGAATGGTGACCTGGCCTTTGCCTCTGTGCAGCATGATTTGAGAGATACCTGGTTACTGGAAGTCACACTTCTGCAACTGGAACCCTACAGAAGCTGCCTGGGAAGGCAGAACTCTATCTGTGCAGTCTACTGATGCCCTTCCTATGTAGGAAGACAACACTTCTCTGTCGATTCCTATAACAGAGGAACTGAAAAGAATCCTTTGCCTCCCTCAGCTCAGCTATTTATAGGGCCTCATACAGTCTGTGTTGCACAATGCTGAACTTGTCTATTAAAAGCAGAAAAAGCTAAAGGAATACTATTATTGTTTAAAATAACACTAATACAATCTTCTTGTCACATGGAGTGGCACTTTGCAAAGAGCCTAGTTCTAAGATTATGAGAAAGAAGACCTTTTAATTCTGAAATTCAGTGAAATAGAAGTTTCTTAAAAGTTATTTATGTGTGGAAATAATATACATTTTTGTACTATCATGCTTTTTTTTCAAGTTCTAAGAAGTAACCTTTTAAAAAATAGCAATGTGCTTTGTGTTAATGGCCAAGAATGGAGACATTCTGAATTTTTATTTTATTTTCTTGGTATTTCATAGAGGTAACTGAAGTAAAGCTGACATTCCTTGAATCTTGAAAGCTATTTATCCTAAAACAGTAGGTATATGGGCAGAGAAGAAAATTGAAGGGGGAATGTCATCAAAGAAGAACCCAAAAAAAACTGGCTCATGTACAATGAAGAGCCTATATGGAAATTTAGTTATGGTCATATATACACAGAATAAAGCAGTTATTCAAAACCTGTAGTCTGTCATACATCAGAACCTTTATTATTCCCAAACCATATTCTTATGTTTGGCAGAAAATGCAATTTTGAGATGACAGAACCCAAAAATATTCTTAGTCTCACATAGCCTCTACGAATCAACTAGAGTATAGAGAAGTGAGGGTGAAAATAGGGGCAAAGAGAATTTTCTCATTGCTAGACACTGGTTTGATAATTTTCTGTTGTCACCATATATACATACCCACATAATTACATAATTAGTGATTAATACATACACACATAGACACACAAACACACTCATTCACATACACCCACACACAATATACTGGTTTTGCAACCTTGAAATGAGCCTGGAGCCTTTTTGATTTTGGCTTCAGAGTGAAAGGTAAAAAGTTCAGGCTTCATAAAGTGTAATTGGAACAAGTTTTCTTCTTTAACATATGAAGATGTACATATGGTCTAGTGCCTTAAATATGAAAAGCAGAAGCATATTTTAATTCTATTCTTCCTCTGGACCACACACAAGACAGTCTCTCTGCTGCTGTGAGTCTTAGAGGAAATATGCCATCTTAATACGTTCTCGTTGACGTCACTTTTTACCCTAATCAGTGTTGCTTTGTCCTCCCTTTCTTAATTCTTTATCTTTGCATTAATGGACAGTATAAGAAATAAAATAGTCATTCTGTAATTCTTAAACTCTCATGGCCTTTTAATTCATTTTTTTCTCATTAGTCTATCTTCCTGGTCTTTCAATCCTAGCCATTTTATAAAAGTACATTTTAATAATTTACTTCTAAATGAACACATTTCTTAATTTTGGCTATGACTATTTTGTCATCTATATGTTTTATGCCTACTCTATGGTATTACACACTCCTATGGCTTTAAACACCATCTTTTCCTTAAAAATGAATATTAAGATAATGTGTGACTTTTTATGTTTACCTCAGTCTTATCAGGCTAAAATTCATACTCAATTCAACACATAATTTCACTCTAATGTGACAGGGTCCTGTGCTATTGTTCCCTTTGGGGGAGGGGGCCAAGTAGGCCCAGAGTCAATGACACAGACTCCGGGAGAATGTCGAAACAGAAAGTTCAGTTTATTCAGGAAGAGGCAAACCTTGCATACCCTCCATCCCACCTGTGGGAAGGTCTGATGAATATGCATCTGCTGGTGTGACATGGCTGCCTCTCATTGGTCCGGGTTATCTCCAGATCATGTCTCAGGTACTGTTGCTAAGGCCCTTAGGCAGACCCAGGTTGGCTCAGAAAGTATTGTTTTTACTGGTTTTGGTAGGCTGGCCCTCAAGCCTGTTAGGGATGAGTGATATCATACTCCAGCATCCTAATTTCTTCATCTCACTAATAGTTTCTACCATGTGCTTATGTTGTAAAGAGAAAATTTCCAAATCAGGAAGATACTGTTACTAGCAATGTAAGTGCCTTAGTTCAAATATTGGTCTTGAAACTGTACTGTGACCTTGAGCCATTTTTGCACTTCCCAGGGTGTATGTTAGATTGGAATACATTAATAAAATACCATAGATTGAAGTGAACTAAGCTGCAGACATTCATTTCTCACAGGTCTGGCCTCAGGTACCTGAAGTGACAGCAAGGTTCTGAAGAAGGCCTATTTCTTTATGGGTAATCTTTTGGAGGTGGTCTTGTCTAATAGTGAGACAGGAAGAGAGAAAGAAGGAGGAGGAGGAGAAGAAGAAGAAGGAGAGAGGGAGAGAGACAGAGAGAGAGAATCTCATAGTTATCATTATAAAGGCCCAAATTCAGTAATCATAAAGGTCCTATTCTTCAGACTCAACTGTCTCCAATGTTCTCCACTCCAAAACTGTCACAATAAGGAACAGGGATTTATCATGTGAAATTTACAACGATGCAAACATTTAATGCACGAACTTATTAAATGTATTTAATGGCAGAGATAAATATATGTTGATCTGCTTAGAAAGACCAAAACAATAATAGTAAAATTGTTCTTCATAGTTCTTTACTTAGGGAAAATGCAAAATATGTGCTGTCATCATCACCTCCATCACCATCATCAGCACCATAGCACTCATCACTGCAATCACAGTTATTACCATCATTATCATTGTCATCATGCTTGTCTTATGCCCTCCATACCCACCCTGTGAGAATACAAGCATATTTTCCAATACATGTTAAAATGTATTTGAATTTTTCAGTTTGATTTTTTGCTAGAATTTAGTAGCTTTTTATAGTGGTAAATACAGTTTAAAATATTTTAAGACTTACCTATTTGTCTTCTATTCCTTTTACCACACTAGAACAAAGAGCATTTTTTCTTTAAATATCTAAGGAGTAAATGCAATAGCTTTATAGTTGGTCTTGTTTTCTTATTACCCTACCATTTTCATGACAGAGAAATCAAAATTTCAGAACACCAATAATTTTTTTCAATATATTCATATTGTAATTGAGATTAAAATTAAGATGGCTTACAATTATTAATAATCATTATAGACTGTGACAATATATCCATATTATAAAATATGTATGTATGCACACACACACACACACACACACACACACACACACACACACACACACAATTTCGTTCTTCTTTATTCAGAAAGAAGACTTATTTGTCCTTATTTTTTTTGCTTACAAACACATATCATTGTCAGAAAACTTTACATTTCTTTTTCTCCAAAGACTTTCCTTAGCTTATCAAAATGTATTTCTTTTATAATAAATTATCTTTAAATAGATCCATGTACTAACTAGCAAATTGATAAAAATTCTGGAGGAGTATTTAAATATTCTTCATCTCATGTGATAATAAGCAATAAAATGAAAAGATGGATTGCATATGTATTGAATAATTTCAGGATTTGTAATTAACTCTGAATAAATGCCAAATGACAACTATTTATACAGTATTTACATTATATTAACTATTAAATGTTATCTAGGGATAACATATAGTATACAAGGGATGGATGTGGGACATACCCTTTATAAAAGGACTTGAGCATCCATGAAGTGAGTTCTACAAACAATCCCTTGAGAAATTATCAAGGATGGGCTCTCTCTCTCATTTGTGTGGGTTGGGAATTGTAACATACTTTCAGAGCACTTATTCATACCAATTTGATTTTTTGCATCAGAATTGCCAAGCATTATCTGACTTACTGTCAAAAGTATATTGAAATCCACCAGTATTATATATAAATGTATAATATATTACAAAATAATTGGATTTTTATAGGGATTGCATTAATCTTGTATAATTTTACATTTATTATCTTGAGTTTTAAAATCCTGAATGTAGTATATCTCTCCATTTATTTTCATCTTTGATTTCTTTTAATATTTTTTTTCTCATTTAGGTTTCATCATATTAATTTTTAGGTTAACAAATTTACATATAAAATTTAGATTTTCAACATCTAAAATGACATATTACTCCTATTTGTTTATTTGTATATTTATTATTAGTACAGGAAAAAACAATTAATTATGTTTATCTGGTCACCTGCCACTTCCTTGGTTACTTTATAGATTCCTTAAGATTTCCCACAGAGCCCATCATTCTACTTGCTGATTGAAAATATTTAATTCATATTTCTGTTATCTCTCTGTCTCCCTTTCTTCCCTCATTACTGTGATAATGTACCTGATGAAATCAACCTCAGGGCAAAGGGTTCCTTTCAACTCAGAATTCTATGTTATAATCTATCACAGGAGAGAAGTCACAGGTGTGGGAGGGAGCTGTCCACATTATATCCCAAAGGGACACAGAACACACAGAACGCTGAATTTTTCTCCTGTGTACTCTTTAGAAAGTAAGAAAAGTATCCATCCTTCCTATTTTTCTGAGAACATAATGAATGGATACCAAATATTTTTAAATGAATCTGACATATACCTACATTATCTCATGGTTTTCTTCTTTAAAATGTAAAGATAGTAGGCTGTAATGGTATTTGACTATTTAAACAATTTTGCTTTTAAGAAAAATAATCCCATTTAGTTATGATATATACATTTTTATTTTTAAAACCACACCTATTATTTCATGAAAGAATTAAAAGTTTATGTGGAACTTCTGCATTTTCTTAAGTCACAAAATAGTGCTGACTTTATATAACAAATTGTAAAATGTTTTTCCTTCATATAGATAAATAAGATTCTTACAGTTTCTTGGTAGGTTGAAATTTTTTCTCATTATAAAATGTTCCTGTATGCTTCTAGTAATTTTATTTTAACTAAAATTTATCCTACATTTATGTGACTATTATGCTTTAATTTGATTAATAAATTACAGATAACAGATGCATGTACATTTTTATTTTCTTTTTATTTCATAATGGAGATCAGTCTAGTACATTGTAAGGAAGTACTCTGCGGAGAAGAAACATCACCATTCTACCCAGCTTTGTGTTCAACATATCTACCCAGTTAAGTGTCTCCTCTAGTTGGAATATAACTAGGCCATGTTTCCAAATCTATTCTATTAATGTCTGCATTTGACTGATGAAGTTATATCATTTGCATTTAGTTGACTTGCCTGCTTTATGCTTAGTTTCCTACAAGTGTCTTAAGTTTTTTCATTCTTTGTTTGCTTTCACATTTCTACACAACTACCTACACAATTTTAGGAAACAACTTTAGTTTTTCTATGGTGCATTTTCTTATCTTATACAGCTTATTTTAAATGGGCTTATTTAGTAACACCTGTGAAAATTGTCATAGTCTTCTGCATTTGTCCTCATACTCCTTAGGATGAAAAAGAGAACTTCATCTCCTTTTTAAACTTTCTTCATTTAAAAACAATGTTTCAGTATTAACTTACACATCTATCTGGACCTCCTTCAGATGACTCAACAGAAAAAGTAAAGACTATTATGTTTGTCTGTATGTTTTGCAACATTGGCTACTCCTAAAGAAGTATTTGCATGCTTTTATTGTTGTGTTATTGCTTAAAACACAGTCTGGAGAAGGTCATTTATTTTAGTTTGTCAGTAAGCCACACATTATGCCCACATTTCTTCCTTTCTTTTCTTTCTTCCTAATTTATTAGTATTTTTTCCTTGTAGATGTTCTTCTGTAAAAAAAAATCTGCTTTCAAGTTGTCAGCTTTCATTTTTTTCTTTGATATTTTATTCTGTTTATTTTTAAAATTCCTTCTGCTCATAAATACATCTTTATTGTGTTTTTGTAATAGGTATGGATTCTTTCTATCGTGTTCCCAAGACATTGTGTCTTCAGTTTTTCATTATATGATGAAGATGAGTTTCAGTGTAGAATATTGAATTAACGCTTTTGGGGGGGACACTTATATTTGTAAATAAAATGCTTAGGTTTTTTGTGTATTACCCAAATTCAGCATAATTGAGTAATTAACCTCCCTTCTGTAGATGTGCTCATTAAAAATAATAATGCATTTTTTTCTGAAATCAGGTGTGAGAAAGTTGACTCTGCCAGTGCAAACTAGAGAAAATCTTCATCAGGATATGAGAAGTCAATATAAAGAAAGTACAATATTTCAAAGATGATGTAAAGAAGAGATCAGAGTTTTAGTATATTATAAATGATACTTTTTGAAAGAAAATAGCTTGATCATACGAATGGAGCAATATTTATATCAGAAAACACTAAATGGATCTTCTTAGATTATAGCATCATGCCTTTTATTAAAGAACTCTTTTTAAAGATAATGTATCTGAAAAGGTAAAAAAAAAAATAAGTCTCCACATTCTCTTAGACTAAATCATCTTCCATGTGAAATAATTGGCCGTGATAACTCAGGAGACTGTTCAAGAAGTCATACCATAAATCTAATCGGGGGTTTCCCAGCCTGGATATGAGGCTTTGTCTTTGTCTTGGTTCATGGATTTTTGTTGTTTCTTGGAGGCCTGCTCTTCTCTGAAGGGAAACAGAGTGGGAGTAGATCTGGAGGAGAGGGAGGGGAGGGAGAGCTGGGAGGAGTGGCGAGAGGGCCAACTGGGGTCAGGATGACAGGATGACAGAAGAATCTACTTTCACTGAAAAATAAGTAATTAGTAAAGAAAAACAATCATCAAAATGGCAAAAGTAGAAAAGTCAACACGTGGCCAGCTTCACGGAGCTAAACAACACAACAAAATGAAAAGGCCTCCTTTGGGAAAAAGAAAGCAGTTACTGTGATGTCTTTCTTGGGAGTGAAAAGAAATTCTGCATTCTTCATAGGAAATGGAGATTTGTTAAATATATTTAAAAGGAGTAGACTGGAAGAAAGGTTACAGAGAGCCGAAAGCCTTATATACTATTGGAAGCAGTTGACAGATCAACCTTTCCTTATTCTCATCAAGACCGTAAAAGCAGCTATGCAGACTTCTTAGAGCTGTGGTAAAAATCAAAAGCCATTTGACACATAGCATGCCTACAGTATCCTGGTTCCTTGTGGGAATTCTGCTTTCAAATTCAGCTGGTCAAGATGCACAACCACACCCTAGCGCAACCCTTAGGATTTTAGTCGCGGGCATCCAGAGTGGCTCTCTCTTCCTAGTGCTGGAAGATACAAAGGCTTTAAAGGACTGACGCAGTCCTTTGTCAACTCAGTTTGTTGTCTGTTGTATGATGGGTTTTTTTTGACTGTTTAATTGTTGAAAACATTTTACACTTTTAAGTGAATTTGCTTTTAAGTTTAGCCGAATTCCTCACTAGAGATATTATCTACGGGATAGGCTCAGCCACACTCTCATATATTACTCTATAATAGCTTTGTCTCAATGCCCATAGCTGACTTATAAAGTTTATTCCATAAAGCATGTAATAAACAACCCTTTGAATTCACATTAAAAAATAAAAATTTCCTCATAAAATGTCTTTTAGAACAAAGAATAAGTTTTGTTAAGAATCATCCTGCCGATGCATGTTGATATATTCAGTGTTTTCGTATAAATAGGGCATTTCAGCTTCCTCTTCAAGAGTTAAAATTCATTGAATGAACAGACAATTTCATATAGCATGTACAAATTAATTATTCTACCATGTTACTCTTGAACTCAAATAATTTCACTACTTTCTATTGTCCACTGCACAGGGTGGCCTCCTATTCAATTACTGAAGACTTAGTACTACAAGTGACTATGTTTGGACATAAGATTTCCCAGCGGTTAATTAAGTTCATAAGGGTAACACTCCAATCCGTAATCTCACAGGAATGGTGTGTCATTAAGAAAAGGCAAAGACTTTAGAGATCTCTCTACTCTGATATTACCAAGAGACCATGAGAGGACACAGAGAGACTCCAGCTATACACAAGCCATGAAGGTAATGGAGAGGGCCCTAATCATACACTGTGTTTCCTAACATATTGATCTTGGATTCTAGCTATCAGAAGTACGAGAAAATAACTGTTGTTTAAACCACCAGGCATGAGGCATTCTACTATAGATGCCTAAACCAGATTTTCTGTTAGATTGTAGTCTCCTTCAGGGCAAAGATCAACCCTTTGTTTTGCTGTCTGAAGGCCTGTCTTGTACCTGATACATGGCAGGCTTGCAAGAACAGATTCTGAATTTGTGACAAAAGAGGGTGCTCAACTTTTCTTTGGGTAATTACATTTGCCGCTACGAATCTTTGCTCCAGAAACAGCACATCCTCTTGTCCCGTGTTGTTTATACCTCATGTTTTTACAGGAGACCGACAGAGATAACACATGCACATTGACTAAGGGAAAAGAGAAGCTTCAAATTTGCAAATTGAGAGAGTTACATTCAAATGATCAAATAAATGCTGGCTGCTGTATGCCTCTCTCTGTGGCTTATTATATTGTCCTTCTGGTTTGACATGCTCTTTATTGAATCTTATGTCAAAATACCCATTGATTGTGCCATATGCATGGTTTCCAAACTCAACCAAATACCAGCGAGATAATAATAGTGAACACAAACACGTTCAAGACTAATAAATCTTGAAGCCAATGGCACAGATAATATGTCTTACTACAGATGAGATGAGGCTAAGTTCAACTCTAGGTCGTATTGTTGGTACTAGCATTCCTTTATACTAGCCTGGGGATACAGTTCCATTGTAAAGCTGCTTGCCTAGAATTCAGAATGTCCTGAATTCCATTCCTGATACCACAAATAAAAGGAATACAAATAAAATTAAAAAAAAACTCTTTAGTTTTAGTAAGTTGTTTATCCCTGAGAGTACCTGAAAAGTAGGTGCTATTATCATCTATAATTTCCCAATTAGGAAGCAGACAAAAAACGGGGGTATTCAGAAACACATCCATGGAAAACATGTTCCAGGAAAGAAAATCTGGGCTTGGAGTCTACCTTCCTCACATTTTGTCTACGTTATATCTTTCTCTTTTTTTCAACTATGCATTATCACTAGTTCCAGTAAAAAACAACTCTTAATTGGCTTATTAGGACAATATGGGCATCCTTAAGACAGCTACTCTATGTATAGTGAACAACAACAAGTGAGGTTTACATATTGGTTAACAGTAAGTGGAGGACGCAGAGAGGGATTCAGTCTCATCCCAGGCTCTGGTAATACCTCCCAAAGAAATAGAGGGGTTGTTTGTTAAAAAAAACGAGAAAGGATTGTGGGTAACAAAGCAATGGTTGTCTACTAGAGCTTTACATCTGCCTTTCTCCCTCCCCACGGATGTAATCAAGAATAAAGAGGAGAATCATTTGAATAACTTTCTGCTTATGTGGCATCCTTTTAGCATTTGTGTCAAAAAAAAAACATTCTCATCAAACATGAGTAATTTACAGATTATATTTGGAACAGAATAGCACTTTACATGCCATTGCTTACATAACTAGCAATGTGCAAAATATTTGATTTTTCCCTTGCTTTCTTTGGCTGATTATTGTTCAGGGTATTCCAAACAGCTAAGAAATATAGATTTGCTTAATGCAAATTCAGCAATCATAAAATAATAATAAATGATTTGAGGTTCTTTGGAGAAAATATGCATTCATAAGCACATGTGCATATTTATATGTAAAAATTAAGCATCACTGATAAAGGAAAAAATTGTAGGGACACACACTGTCATCCCTATCTCTGCCTGAAAGGACTGAGTATGCACCATCTTGTGCAAGTAAAATTGACCATTTTTGTCATTTGAACTCAATAAACACATGTAGGTACTGAATTACAGTGAAATAAACCCTTTAATGACAGTAATTCCCTACATTTCAATAAAGATGTTTTTTATATTTTCTGAGTACAAGTGCATATATCTCATAAAGTAACTAGTTTAAAGAGGGATTAGCAGAATCTAAGGTTTCTACAACTGTAGTTTAATAATCAAAACAGAGCCATTCCAATGCTTGGCTGAGGGTGGGTAATTAGAGAGAGAATGTGCTTTGAAGAGAGCATATAACAAAGAGGGAGTGGAGCAGATGGCAGAGTGTAGTAAAAGCTGAATCAATCCCATGCATGACCCCATTGTACCAGCAGTGGGTCTAAATTCCAAAGCCCTGGAGTCAAGAAGAAATAGGAATCTATGACATCAGTAAAGACAAGAATTCATCCAGAACTCCAGTCCAGAGTGTGGCCTAGTACAGTTTTCAAAACCTTTTTGTCTTATAATATATTATCATTTAAGATACTTCATGATTATGATTTTCATAAACTCGGCAGCCAAGGAGCCATTGATTTTTGTGTCTGTGGGATAAACAAAAGCTAAACACTGAGAAGCTACCGTGTACATCAATAACCAGCATAATTTTTCTATCATGTAAAAACTGATTCACACACTTTATAAAAGCAAGGATGGAAAACTTTATATAGCAGAAAAGCAGGAAACAAAATAAATAAACAAAAGCAGTAAAGTAGATATGTCCACTTTAAAAGGTAATATGGGCAAAATAACAGCAGATTTTTATTCATTTTAGAACATAGGGTTGTGAAAGAGACTATGAGTAGGAAAATAAATGAATTTTTCTGATAATGTAGCAAGGACTTTCAGGCAGGTACAAAGATTTAAAAGGTCATACAGTTAAAGGGGTATATGGAAGAAAAGATGCATTTATTCTTTTTTGGGGGGGTGTTTCAAGACAGGGTTTCTCTGTGTAGCTTTGCATCTTTCCTGGAACTCACTTGGTAGCCCGGGATGGCCTCAAACTCACAAAGATCTGCCTGGCACTGCCTCCCGAGTGCTGGGATTAAAGGCGTGCGCCACCACTGCCCGGCAAAAAAGATGCATTTAAAAAACTAATCTGCATTGTTTGTATGATGGTTCTCTAGGATTGTCATATAGGAAATATAGTAGATATAATAGTCCACACTTTATTATGTCAACTCCACAACTGAATCTCTCTTTTAGTCTGAATCTCAAATGTTCTCCAGACCTCGCTGATTCCCAAATGGTAATGGAAGGTGGAAGAATCTTTGCAATGTGGGATTGGGTAGGAGGTGGTTTTTAAGTTTTTAACCTTGTGTTTCACTTTTGCTCCCTGGCTCATGAGGATAACAGGTTTCACCCCTCCAAGTGTTCCTTACCATTGCCATCATCAGAAGCCCAAAGGAAATATCCCTCAATCCAATGACCAAATCTATGTACCCAAATAACCCATTTTGATGTACACTCATGATCTTATATTCATGATCTTGGCTATTATATTACAGTAGTGATAAACTGACTGACACATATGAAAATTAAATAAGAATTGAAGACTCTGAAAGCTAACAAGTTAAAGGTAAATCCGGGACCCAAGCAACAGCAAGATGGTGAATTTTCAATTCATAATTTTTGGATTTTGAACTGACAAAGTCAGAATCTTGGGAATGCAGTAACTGACAAAATGTCCCACTGAAACTTTGCTCTTTCAAAAATCATCATCATGCAAGTTTCTTTGTGCAGGGGATGGTGGTTAACTGGGGAACTCACAACAAGTCAGAGTACAGAGTAAGCAACTGTGTGGTTCTCAGGCACAGATGGAGCACCTATATCATATCTTCTCCCTGAGGCTCAGGGATCATCCTGGAAAAGTGGATAGAAAGATTGTAACATCCTGAGGTTGATGACTACTGGAGAGAAACAGGTCTTCTTGATATTGTAGGACTACTAGACTGAGGAACTCACAGTGGCTGTGGTTGTCTGCATAAGACCTGCAGAAGATTAATTGCTCTGGGATGTTCCATGTGCTGTGAATGTGTTGCTCTGATTGGTTGATAAATAAAAAGCTGATTGGCCAGTAGCCAGGCAGGAAGTATAGGTGGGATAAACAGACAAGGAGAATTCTGGGGAAAGGAAGGCTGAGTCAGGAGATGCCAGCCCGCTGTCCAGGGAGCAGCATGTAATGGCACACAGGCAAAGTCACAGAACACATGGCAACATATAGAGTAACAGAATGGGCTGATTTTAAGTGTAAGAGCTAGTCAGTGGTAAACCTGAGCTAATGGCCAACCAGTTTTAATTAATATAAGCTTCTGTGTGTTTATTTCGGTCCAAGCAGCTGCAGGACTGGCAGGTGAAAGAGATTTGCCCTGACTGTGGGCCAGGTGGGACACAGGAAAACTTCAGCTACAATTAATCCACTCAACATTCTAGCATGGATCAGGAGAAGCTCATGTGTCCCCAACTCTTATTGAGGTGCTATGGACAATTGATGGTTTATCAGGAAGAAAGGATGTGGATCCAGCTAGGTTAGTCATGCTCCAGTGGCTATTCCCATGCCTACAAAGATATAGACAGCACAAATTGGAATTGATGTGCTTTACAATTAAAGAAAATACAAAAAAAGGACACGAAAATAAAAGGGTACTGTGAAAGTTATGAGGGAAGCAGATATGGAAGGGGAAGACAGGAAGAAATATAAAGAATGGAAGAGATATTTATGATAAAAGTACATTACCAATATTTATGGAAATATTATAATAAAAATTTATGTAATTTTTAAAAACTACAAACATTCTTGGAATCAATCTCTTACAGGCGAAGATTAACTAAAGATGTAAAAATCTTCTCTCTCGTCAACTGAACTCCTGGAGCTTGGCCTGGTGCTTGGTTGTGGATCTCTGAATCTGCTTCCATCAGTTACTAAATGAAGGCTCTATAATGACAGGGTATTCACCAATTTGATTACCAGGGTTAGCCAGTTCAGGCACCCTCTCCACTATTACTAGTAGTCTAATCTGGGGTTGTCTTTGTGGATTTCTGGAAATTTCCCTAACACCAGGTTTCTCCCTAACCCTGTAATGTCTCCCTCTATCAAGATATCTCTTTCCTTGCTCTCCCACTCTGTCCTTTCCCCAGCTCAATGGGGGTCAAGATCATGATGGGGAAATCTACAGAGACAACCAAACCAAGCTCGTAGGAACTCACGAATTTTAGACAGACAGCTGTGGAACCTGCAGGGGACTGGACTAGGCCCTCTGCATGTGGAAGACAGTTGTGTAGCTTGGTCTGTTTGAGGGGCCCCTGGCAGTGGAATCAGGTGTATGAGCTGGCTTTCTGGAGCCCATTATCTATGATCGCATGCTTTGCCTATGGTCACCCTTGATGCAGGGGGCAGGGGCTTAGTCCTGTCTCAACTGAATGCACCAAACTTTGCTGACTCCCCATGGGAGGCCTTACCTTTTTGGAGGAGAGAATGGAGGGAGGAGGTTGGAAAGGAGCAGGAGGAAGGATGAGAGGGGGATTGTGGTTGTTATGTAAAATGAGTAAAAATTTTTTAAATCAAACAAAGAATGGTAAAATGATTTAACCAAAAGCTACAGCTTATAAAATTTGGGAATATTTGTAAGCTTTCCTTTTCTAAAACTCCTCCATCAGGCACTAATATAAAAGTCACTTTCAGGGATCTTCTGTCTTTATCCCCAAACACAGAAAGCATTAACTAAATGTTCTGACGTATTTCAACAAATAGTTGACACTATTTCTATTGGTTTTCCCTATCTGTGATATGTATCTAGTCACTAGATACTTCAGAAAAACTCCCCAAGTTCCATAAACAGGACAGAGATCTACTAAAAATAAAATATATAAAATTATATTCCTTCTATCCCTTGGCTGTTTAATATAAACCCTAGATATTAATACACTATCTGTTAGAATCTAACCAGGTAATGATATCTAAGACTTTGTTCTTCACAAAAACTGTGATTAAAAGTCCACTGGAACTCAAAACATATTTAAATATATTGTCATTATCTATTAAAATGTACATATATTTGACAAAACGGTACTGATGTCATTTTTGTTCCTTCAGGATACAACAGTTGTTATTTAGATTTTCTTTGAATGAACCAGAAATATGAAGTTTAATAGGCACATACCTTTTACCCCATACTTCTTTTTGCAGATCTCTTGGTGAAATCAGTTGAGATTTTTGTTATTTTATATATTAACAATAATTCATTGGTAGTAATCATCTTAAATTCTTTGAGGAGTTCTCTCTCAAAAGCCAAATCTTGGCAGTTATCTATACACAGTGAACAAAAAGGCTTTACTATAATATGAATTTCCACCATGTTCCACCCTTCCCTGTACAAGCAAATTATAGGATGGAGATAATTTTTTGCTGAGGTAGAGCAGAGGGAGAATAGGGTATCGTTAGGGATTTGCACTGTAAGAATAGAGTAAAATGTTCATCATGAAATATCTCCAAGTTGAAAGACACTTTCCAGGGTAGCATATGGAGAACATCAACTAGCCAGCAGGGCAAATTAATGGCCCTGTAATAAAATATGTTTTCACATGCAATTAAAGCCGCTGTCACACTTCATTGCATAGACAACTTGAAGTTCATGGTGATGGAAGGTGAGGTCAGTTTTCTAAAACAGCCCAAGTTACAAGTGTGCAATTCTTTCCCAAAGAGTCCCTGGAGCTTGAGAACTTTTCTGTTCAGTTTTGTGACTTTACTGAAGGGAAATAAGCAATGCCCCTTCTAGAAACAGACTCACAAATAGGCTTGCCAAGTACTCCTTATGGATAGGCATTGCCACCAAGGATCCATCCAGATGGCAAAAACCGAAAGGTGAGAAAATCTCCACACAGAAAATGTGTTACTTATAGGGTGTCTGGAAGATGGCTTTTAGTTTCTCTGACAGGAAGAAAGAACTGACGCTTTTGATAATGATCTCTTCCAACATGTGTTAACATTAACATTCTATGCAAAAGTAATCTATGGAAACTTGCTTGCTCCTGCATATTGGACCACCAAAATCTGCAACTTGTTCCATTCAATGATTATTTAGTGATGAGGTTAGATACTCAAGAGCCATAAAGACTGTCATTTTCTGATATTGCTCAGTTGTAGAAATTAAGCAGTTTGAAAGGTCTAACTGAGTTACTTATATATGTTTTATTCCCATTTTATCACAATATTTTCTCAGTAGTATTTTTTACTTACTATAGGTCACAGAACTATTACATTTGTGATAGAGGCAGGACTTGTATGGTTCAGGCATCATAATTTTCGTGCCAAATTGGTTCCATCTCCCTTTCTTCATAATGTTGTATAAATTATCATGTGTGAAAATGCATTTCTCACACATATTTATAATTAACACCAGACAAGATACATACACTATGAGATTCCATCTTCCTCAAGAATTTTATAATAATTTTTAAATATTTTTTATTTATTTATTTGTTAACATTGCCATATTTTTTTTTTACTTTTGAGATTATAATTACAATTTTCCTTCCTTCCTTTTTCTCACTCTAAACCCTCACATATACTTCCTCTCTGTATTCTTTCAAATCATGCCCTCTTCTTTTTATTAATTACTATTAATTGCATGTATGTGTACACATATATGTCTTAATTAGGGTTTCTATTGCTGTGAAAAGATGCAAAGACCATGGCAACTCTTAAAAAGGGAAACAATTAACTGGGCTGGCTTACAGTTTCAGAAGTACAGTCCATTATCACCCTGGGGGGATATGGTGACAAGCAGGCAGACATAGTGCTGGGAAGGAGCTGAGAGTTTTATATCTTGCAGGCAACAGGAAATGAACTGGGACACAGGGTGTGGCTAGAGTATAGATGAGACCACAAAGCCCACCCCCACAGTGACACACTTCCTCCAACAAGACCATGCCTATTGCAATAAAGCCACACTTCCTGATAGAGCCACTCCCTATGAGCATATGGGGGCCAATTATATTCAAACTATCATTACATATATTTCTGAATATAACCTGCTCAGTCTAAATAATGCTACATGTATGTATGTTTTCAGGGATGACTGTTAGGCACTGAACCATCTATTGGTGTGTTCTTCCCTGTGACAGACCAGCTCTCCTGCTCCTAGCTTTCCCCAGTTGTCTATAGTTCTTAATGTAGGTTTGAGGTCTGGTGAGTTTTTTCCTATCTACTTTGGCATGTCCATTGATGTCACCCTTGTTCCATGCACATATGGGCAGTCGTGTTGGTGAGACTTCTGGTATTCTTATTCTGTTGGCTCATAACAACTTCTCTAGTACCAAAGTTTCTTTGTGTTAATAGTGTTCGTAAAGAATAAAGGCTCGTGAAACACGGCAGAAGAAAGAGCGGGAGAATGTCAGAGCCAGAATGGAGGTAAAATTACGGGGAAACGCCGTCCTCTGGATGTTGCCTACACGAACTCACAGCAGCTGTGGTTACCTGCACAAAATCTGCATAAGCTCCAGCCAGTTAAAAGTCCCAACACGGAAGTCCAGGAGCTCTCCAGGCCTCACCCATAGCTGAATTAGGTACCGGTATGTAATGGATGCTAGAAGAGGAAGAGTCATTCTTTTTCTGGACTGTGGCCACTTGGAGGTTCCACATGCCCCAGTGCATAATCTCATGGCCATGAACATAAGGACAACAGTAACTGGAGTCAGTGGGTTAAAACATGAATTAGTGAAATAAAACTTACAAAACTGAGCACATGAATTTGGGAGGGAAATGTGAAAGGAAATTGAGTGGAGAGTTGTAGTTGGAGATATGGGATGAATAACAATAGGCGGTGACACATTTCATACATATACAAAATTTTCAAAAAATAAATAAAAATGAAAAGAACAGCAAAACAAAATGAGTACAAAGTAACATTGTTTCATCCTGTCTTTGTTTTAGCAATTTCTGTATGTGCCCTGTGCCTTAGAAACCACAGAGCATAACAAAAATGATTCTGATTAAAGAGATAAATGTTTGTCTTGTCTTAGATGTACCACAACCAATGTAGTTAACCTGGCACATACTTTGTTATTGTAAAAGGAAGTGTCAACTTCCCTTCTTTGAATTCTGAACAATAACAGTTTTTTGTTTTTTTTTAAATCTCTTCAAGACCGGGGCTCTTTCTCTCCTTTACTCATCTAGGACTCAATTTCCTGAAGCTAATCGTACAGCTGTCTGCATTCAGCTGTGACAAGACTGTATAAGGATTGCAAGGTCATGTTTTCAGCGGTCAAAGCATAAGCTGACAGTTTGAAAAATCAGAGAGTGGGTTAACAGTCCACGGTACAGTTAATTGCACCATTACGGTGGACCTCACACAATCTTCCAACCAAAGGACATGAGCACATAGGAGCAAAGGAAAGAAGAATTTGTGTTTTATTAACAATTTTATAATATCTTTTTTATCTATGAGTGGAATGCAATTTCTTATACTACACATTGAAATTTTGTGCATTTGACAGCATACAGTCATTTTCTGCAGCTTTAGTGAACCAGAATCCTAAGACACCTCCAATAAAATGAAGTCATTTCTTTCCCCCATTTAAAACTTTTAACAGGCATGGATTAAAAAAAAAAAAAAAAAACCACAGATGACCAAATAAGCATATGAAATTTATTCCCATCGGGACTTAAAGAACTGGCATTAAAATGAATTTAAATATCATTTTTGTTTCTTTATTAAAAGTAAGACATTAAAATATGCAATCTGGAAGGTATAACAATGTATGTATTCATACTTTTTCTTTTGCACTTTAAGCCTTATGTAAGTTAACAACAGTGTGGGTTTTGATGCATGTAAATTTCCTTTTAAAGACAAAAAAATCACAAATACATGTAATACAGAAACATTGGTCATAAATAAAACAAGAACACAAAATATGTGTGATTGATAATTTATTGAGATGCAGTTAAATAAGCACAATATGAAATGAAGCAGATATATTCTTGATACATTCATGAGCAGAAGTTAAATCCTGAGACTAACAAGAAGGTAAAAAAAAGTCCAACAACAGTCTATAAATGACTGTGGGAAATTCCATCAGGAGTTCTGCATGCTGTGCTGTCCTCTGATGAAGCTGACTTTGTCATTCTCTACTACCTGGGCTCCTCTACCAGCTCTGGGAATTGTTTATTAAACATAAATTAATATCTACTTCTCAAAAGTTTGGAATGCTCTCGAGAACCGAGTAAAATTCTAATTTATTTGTTTTCCAACACTTAGCAGAACAGAGATATATCTGACTGTTCTGGTCAAGGGGGTTATTTTTAAATTAACTCTCAGAGAAGTCCTTTAGATGGAAGAAGACTGATTTCACATTGCACATGGGTGGTGTGCACGTTTTCCTTCCACTCAGGTAACAGAGCAGTGAAGGACTTGAGCAACACTGGCTGGGTATCTATTTCAGCATCCTGTTCCCTTTTTGATCACCAGTGTTTAATAAATGGAGTGCCTCATCTCTGTCTCCTGGCTTTGAGTGAGAATGAGGTTTCATTGTGATGCAGTTGGGCACCGCCAGCAGTTACTACTCGTGGTGATTTCATGATTTCTTCTGATGATGAGGTTGACTTGTAAGTTTTTCCCCTTATTTGGGTTACAAGATCGTAGACTTTCACATTGCTTCTTCACACATCCCTCATTTTGTTTAGCACTCTCCTCTGGCCACTCTTCTCACCTCCCACCCCCTTCCCTACCTAATTAAACATTTCCATCTTACAACAATGCCCTCTCTATTTTTGCATTACCTGTGTTCTAATCTCCTTTCTGTAAGGTAGCACTCCCCCCTCATTATCTCCTTTCTAGTTTCCTGGTTTCGATAGGAACTTGAAGGTAAATCCACAAAACTAAAGGATGAAAGGTATGACCCACATACCAGATAGAGCTGCAGTGTCTGTCTCTCTGGGAGTGGGTGACAGCTCTTGCTATAATTTTTTTCCAGTTCCATCCATTTACCGAGAAATTTCATTTTTCTTTACAGATGAATAGACTTCCATCGTCTAAATGTGCCATATTTTCATTTTCCACTCATCAGTTGATGGACATCTGAACTGGAGTTCTTTGGGTATATGTCCAGAAATGACATGTATGGATCATGTGGTAATTCCTCTTTCAGTGTTTTAATTTAATTAATTTATTTATTTTACATTCTAACTCTAATTTCCTCTCCCTCTTCCCCCTATCCTCCTAACTCCCACCCCTTCAATCCACTCCTCCTCTGTTTCTGTTCAGAAAGGAACAGGCTTCCCATGGGTGTCAACAAAACATGGCATATCAAGTTGCAGTGAGACTAAGCACCTCCCTTTGTATTATGACTGGGCAACCAGGTTGCCAAGAGCCAGCCAAAGCATTAGCGTCAACCCTGCTTCCATTGTTAGGAGTCCCACAAGTTAGGAGTCATACTGAGGAAACTTCATTGAATTATTTTGAAAATTTCTGAAGAATGAGAATTTCCCAGTATTATCCTGGAAAAGATCAGGCAAAAACTGAAGTGTATCATTTCTCATTATCAGTATATTAAGTCCCTAGATTTGTACATTTTATTTTGTTGTCTTTTCTTTGTAAAAGAATTTTATTGTCTCTTGTACATTGTGATATTTTAGCCTTTTTTTTTTTTTTTTTTTGGTTTTTTTGAGACAGAGTTTCTCTGTGTAGCTTTGGCACCTTTCTTAGAACTCACTCGGTAGCCCTGGCTGGCCTTGAACTCATAGAGATCCGCCTGCCTCTGCCTCCTGCATGCTGGGATTAAAGGCGTGCACCACCACAATCACTATTTTTTAAATCAAGTGTCAATAGCAAAAGTTTGTGGCTTCCACATGAGCACAGACTTAGAAATCTGGTCTTTGGAGTTCAGTATCAACACACCCCTTGCCTCAAATAGCTTTTATCTTTTTGCTGAGGCAGTTCAGGCAACTGGACAGACTACAGCCCTTGCTTGCTGAGCTATTTTGGAAGTCATGGCAAGCTGCGTTTTCCCATCTGTTAGGCTATATTAAACCTATAACAAATTAAAACTAACAGATTATAAGACATCAATCTTGATTAACTTTGCAATTGAGGAACAGAGAAATGGAGACTTAGATGAGGACTAAGGTTGTTGAGGGAAAATAACATGAACTGGTTTAATGAAAAGTCAGTCAGCTACTTAAGCATAAAAATATTTTTACTAACTCATAACTCCCTATAAGCATATTCACATTTCATGTTTTTGTTCTTTTAACACTTCTCAGTGACATACTTATCATGAGTAATACAAATACATTTCTCTTTTGTTAAATCTTTAAAGGCAAAACCTTATTTATTATTTATATGGGTTTTATTATCAATATTCAAATTACTTTAAAAATTATTTTACTTGACTAACAATTATATATGTATATGCAATGATTATGAACTTATATGTCTCAAGTGTTCTTTTTTACTAATTGGGTTTGTAATCATATAAATATATTTTAATTAGTCAATGATCATCCCTACTCTTTAAGTTTATGGATTCTTAGGTAGATAGCTTATATTAGATCTCTATAATATTTTAGTAAATTTATATATCCATTAGGAAGTGACTGCCTTCCATGTGCACATCCCCATGAATGTGACTTTCACTATTCAAATCCTATCTCCTGGCAAAATCAGCTTCAGATTGTGTTTCTCACCTCTTTCTGATAGCATGCATGATTCTGTGGAGATATTTATAAATGGAATTAAACCGAATATTTCTGCACACCCCAGTCATTACAGGTGATTCATTTTCTCTGCTAGGCTGTTCAAACTGCACTCACTGATAGTCTTACCAGAGGCTGAGGTTTCTAATTTATCCCTTGCCCACCTCACCCCAGAACACCCCCCCCTTTTAATGGTCAGGGTCTTGCTGGGGTCCTCATTAGCATCCCACTAGCTGTTCTGCAGCCCATGAGGCCTCAGCATCACCTCAGAAGTCATTAACGTTACTGGTGCTGCAGGCTCCACCTGCCAAGCACAGAGTAATCATTTAGAACTGAAACCTGTTCCTCCATAAATGAGCATTCCGGGGGAGGGAGAAGTGAGAGGAGAAAGCTCGTGTGCTAGAGTCATTTTCTCCAGTCCGTGGAGATCATAAAGAGAGGTGAGGCGACAGATGCTTGCAAGCCTTCTGGCCCTGTGTGGGAAACAGACATGGTTTGGTTCTAGTCAGACTGACTTTCCCTGGACTAAAGAAGTAGGAATTTTGATGGGCAAAGGACATCTATTCACAATGTATTTGCCAGGAAAGTCTTTCACTTCTACTTCGTTACCTCTACCCAGAGAGTGTGTGCACATATAGCCTCCCTGACAATGTGATAGCTTAGCCTTCTAAGCTCTCTCCCCTTTCTTCTTCCCACCATTTCCCCCCATTCCCCTACCCCATCCACTCCTCAGAGAGACTAATGCCTCCTTTGGGGAGTCAACAAAGTCTGGCACACCAAGTTGAGGCAGGACCAAGCCCCACCCCCGACCCCAAGTCAAGGCTGAGCAAGGTATCCCACCCTAGGGAATATGTTCCAAAAAGCCATTTCATGCTCTCTGAATAATTTCTAGTTGTTGTTATTTGTTTATGCTCTTTGTGGGGGAGGGGGCTGAGACTTGGCTCCCAAATAAATCACACACAGAGGCTTATTCTTTTTTTTTTTTTTTTTTTTCTGAAACAGGGTTTCTCTGTGTAGCTTTGCACCTTTCCTGAATCTCGCTTTGTAGACCAGGCTGGCCTCAAACTCACAAAGATCTACCTGCCTCTGCCTCCCAAGTGCTGGGATTAAAGGCGTGTGCTACCACCGCCCGGCTCAGGGGCTTATTCTTAATTATGAAAGCCCAGCCTTAGCTTGGCTTGTTTCTTGCCAGCTTTCCTTAACTTATCCCATATACCTTTTGCCTCTGGGCTTTTCCTGTTCTCTTACTTCCGTAAATCTTACTCTTGCTTCATGGCTAGCTGTGTAGATGGGTGGTCCCTAGAGTACTCCTCTGGCTATTTCCTTCTTTCCAGATTTCTCCTTCTATTTATCCTGTCTTCCTGCCAGCCCCATCTATTTCTCTCTCTTGCCTGACTATTGGCTCTTCAGCTCTTTTTTAGACCATCAAGTGTTTTAGAGCACAGTAACACAGCTTCAGAGAGTTAAACAAATACAACATAAACAAAAGTAACACACCTTAAAATCATATTCCCCAACACCTGCTCCCACTGCCAGGGCCTCCCAAAACAGATCTAGCCACATAACTGTCACCCACATTCAGAGGGCCTAGTTCAGTCCCATGTATGTTCCCCAGCTGACAGACCAGAGTCCATGAGCTCCCACCAGCTTGGGTCAGCTGTGTCTGTGGTTTTCCCCATTAGATCTTGACCTCACTTGCTCCTGTGATCCCTCCTCCTTCTCTTCAACTGAAGTCTAGGAGTTCAGCAGAGTACAGGAGGAGCTGAGTACTTACACTTTCAATCTGTTTTGTTAAGAGGTTTTGTGGTTAGAAATACCTCCCATTCATTCCTTTATCCAGCAGGCAGTCCCTGGAAACTCCACAGGCCACTTCAGCCAGGGAAACAAGTAGCCTAACTGCTGATTTTCCCTCTCCCTCCTCTCCTCTAAATCCAATTCAGTCCACCCCCCTTCTATTCCCCTACCTCCTACCCTTATCTCCCCACCCCCTTACCCCTGCCTTACTCACTACTCTGTAGCAGACCACCTGCTGCCATCATGGGAATCTTTGAATCCAACCTTCCATCCCTCTCATCTCTTATTCTAGATTCCAACTTCAGAAAGCTTTCTGTGGGAACCTGCTAGCCAAACCTGCCAGAGACTCAAGTAGATAAGCTTAAAATCTCCACTCCTTGAAATCCAACCAGCCAGTCTCATAACCATCTCTGCGGCAGACTACCTGCTGTGGCCTCCCTTCCTCTCTGCCCCCATTCCCAGGAGACTAACTAAGCATATCTTGATGGAACACCCTGCTTTCCTCCCTCCTGTGAGCCCCCTGAGGAACTCAGCCCATCCTATTCCTAAATATCAGCTCCCAATACCTAAGGATACATTTTACCTGGAATCCCCAGTGGCCACACCTATCAGGATCCCAGATGAATTCCGTACCAGGTAACACAAAGACATTACACCATCCTAAGAATAAGAACAGGCCATAGAAACCAAGAGGAAAAAACAAACAAAACAAAACACATAAAGACAAGACTATGTATCAGCACCTAGAATTACAATCATCTCATATTCAGATGCATAGAGGCTACCATGAAACCACAATCAGTACAATATGTCTCCACTAGAAACTAGCAACCCTACCACAATGAGTCTGAGGATTACAACACAGCTGAAGCACAAGATATCCTTTATGAATATGATAGAGGTCCTTAAAGAGGAAATCTATGAAAAG
>CABHPQ010163893.1:17109-27902 GCA_902168405.1 Peromyscus aztecus | reverse complement strand
CTTCTTTCTACATTTTACATATGATTACGATACTGGCTTATTTGTGCTTAATATGTCACGAGCTACTAATGCCCCTTTGTGCTTGATATCATGTAATTCTTCCATTGTGACACAGTTGATTGGATACATACTGGACATTACAACTCAGTCAAAGAATGTCAGAACACAGAAGCTGGTGGTTGCTGTCCATTTTGAAACATGGAACAATCAGGTGTGTGTGTGTGTGTGTGTGTGTGTGTGTGTGTGTGTGTGTGTGTGTATGTGGTGCATTCACAAGGGTTTGGATTTGGAATGAAAATAAAGCTCTTAGGGTAGTTATAGATACTTATAAACACTTCCTTGTGGAATGTTTAGGGTAAAGATGCTTTTGAATCATGTTTGAAGCAAAAATCAGACAGGAAAGACATTTAATTAGAAGGAATTAATGATATTGAGAGAAAAATGAAATGAAATCAGGCAGCAATGATGTGTTTAGGTCTTTTTCAATACTCCTTGTTCTGCTTTTTGGAGGAAGGCTTCATGAGCCTGCTCTGAAGAAAGCTCCAGAAATTGCTCAGTCAGCCTGGTTGTAATGATCCTGAAGTGAACATTTATCATGTGTCAGGCCCTCTGAAAGCACTTTTTATGAAATGGTTCATATACTTCTTAATTACAGCAACTAACTTTGCCAGTTTGCACATAAAAATTGAAAAAGTGAGTGATTGAACAATTGTCATCAGCATAGACTCATTTTTAAACACTAGAAACTGAACATACATCTAGGTAATCCAAATGTTGAGGGATGGTGTCCTTTCATACTTCTCTTTTCTACAGTGAATTCAGATTATATTTCAAGAAATATTTATTAGAACATTGCAGTTTGATTTTGTTTTTCTTCAATTAAAAGTAGCTAAAATTATCAATAATACTTCTGTATATTAACTAAAGTTTGGGTTCTTAGAAATCAGACTTTCCATTCTTTATCTCTCTTTCCAGTCTTCCTTTCTGTCTGCCTACCTGACTGCTTTTTTTTCTCCCATTCATCTTTTCTTTTTTTCTTTCCTTTCCTTTTCTCTTCTATTCTGAATTTTCCTTCCTCTCTCCTTTCCTCCCTCCCTCCCTCCCTCCCTCCCTCCCTCCCTCCCTTCCTTTCTTCCTTCCTTCCATCCTTCCTTCTTTCCTTTATTTTTCTTTCTTTCTTTCTTTCTTTCTTTCTTTCTTTCTTTCTTTCTTTCTTTCTTTCTTTCTTTCTTTCTTTCTTCTTTCATTATTCCTTTCCTTCTTTGTTTGGCTGAGGAAGAGTCTCAGAAACTGGCCTTCAGCCTGCCTCTGCTGAGTGTTGTGATTACTCAAGTGTGTATTATCACACCTAACTTTATTATTAATTATGGCTGTGTCTTAGTTAGGTTTTTTATTGCTGTGAACAGACACCATGGCTACAGCAACTCTTATAAAGGAAAACATTTAATTGGTGTCAGCTAACAGTTTCAGAGGTTTAGTCCATTACCATCATGGCAAGAAGCATGGTGGCATGCAGGCAGACATGGTGCTGGAGAAGGAGCTGAGAGTTCCACATCTTTATCAGCAGGCAGCTGTAGTGAATGCCAGAGTAGGCTTAAGTTGAGCATCTGAGACCTCAACACCAACCCCTACAATGACATCCACCCTCTAGCAAGGCCACATCTCCTCCAATGAGGCCAGACCTCTGAATAGCGCCCAAACCTCTGGGACAAGCATTCAAATACAGGAGTCTACAGGTGAAATTCCTACTCAAACCACCACAGCATGCCATGCTTGTGTTTCTTTTCAATGTTTATTATATGTTAGCTATAAAAACACAAACCTCAGCTGTATTGCTGTTAGTGCTGGTAGTGATGTCACATATGAACATGTTGATATTTAGAGTTGGCTTCAATTTAGGTAAACTAAAGTGGCTTATATTAGGTACTCTAAAAACATAGCCATTGGTCTTTTCATATACTCAACTTGCTGTGTTGTTCATCAATCACTGTTCACTAAGTTCAACCACATTTTGCATGCATATATAAACACAGGCACCCCCCCCACACACACAAACACACAAGAATAAACAAGCAATGCTGTGAGAATTTCAGTATCTCAACATTTATTCCTCTTCTGATACCTTGTCAAAATTTACATTTTTTTCATAGTTACTGTGCCCATGCTTGGTATAATTTTCTTAGAATTTGTATCACAGCTGTCTTTTTTGTTTTCATTTTTTCATATGGATTAATGTGTGTGTGTGTGTGTGTGTGTGTGTGTGTGTGTGTGTGTGTGAGCAAGTGAAAATGTATGTCTCTCTATATTAAGCTTTCAAGATCAGAGGACTTCAGTAGCACAGGATACCACCCCTTTTTATGTGAGTTGATTGTCTCATTTTTCCTATGCCAATCTAGCAACTCAGGATGGGTGTCTTATTGGGGACAGTGTTTAGAAATAGGTACCTAGTTACTGGAGTCACATCGGAATCATGAACTTTTCTGAAGTAAAGCTAAACCCATAGAATCTCAGGAATATGACCTCCCACATCAAAGCTGAAAAAGGAAGACACCAATAGACATGTGAAAGTGGACAGGAAAAGTCCATGAGGCATCAACAGAACACAAATAATTGCAGGCTACTAAGGAAGACTGAGAGCAGGAGGAACAATGAAAAACCAAGGTGTGATTCTGAAAGAGGGGAAGGAGGACTTGAAAGGAAGAAAGAGAAGAGGGAAATGCAGCTGGAAGATTTTTCCAGTCCTACCCAGCCCCACGGGTCCTCAGCCACTTATAAAATAATCATTCAGAGGCTTAATATTAATTACCAATTGAATGGCTTATGGCAGGCTTCTTGCTAGCTAGCTCTTATATCTTAAATTAACCCATTTCTATTAATCCATAAGTTGCCAGGTGGCCGTGGTGTTACGGATCTGCTGGCATGTTGCTCCTTGAGCACTAGGCTGACATCTCCCCCCACTCTCCTTTCTCCTCTGTCTATCTCTCTTGGATTTTCCCACCTGGTTCCATCCTGCCCTGCCATAGGCCAGTGCAGCTTCTTTTATTAGCCAGTGGGAGCAACACATATTCACAGCATACAGAAAGACATCCCACAGCAGAGAAATGGTGTGATTATTTCCCAAAAACAAAAGAAATAATTTAAAAAAATCCAATAAATAACTTTGCCAACTGAAAGAAAAGGAAAAGAAATGGAACCAAGGAAATACACACAATTTCTGTCAAGTAAAGCACAAATGTTATTTAGAGAACCATTACTTTCCTTGTACATATATGCAAATATCCTGTAGCCATGGATAATTGCTTTTTATTTTGACAGTCATAAGAATATTCTTGGAACTGACTGAAGTAATTCAAGTTCACATGATTTATTCTATTTACATAGTAGGTAATCCCAGTATTCCTCCTCTATCTCTCTTATTCTCTAGAATGCTACTTAATGTAGCATTACAAGTATTTACATACAAGTTATTTCATTTCCACAAACATTTCCTCTCTACATCTCTATGGAGCAGATACTGTTATTATCCCAACTGCAGCAGTAACAAGACTGAAGTGCACAGAGTTGACACAGTGCTCAGTTGGTAAAGAGCAGAATTGGAATTTATCCTGGTACCTGGCACATTCTTTTTCTCAACACACGCCTTGGCTGCAATTTTTAACTTGCTTGTGGTCTTTTTCTCAATAAACTTCAATTTTTATATCTATCTGTCACCATTGTTGCCCATTATCACTGTGGATCTGAATAAAAATGTGAGTAGTAACCAAACCACAGACTGAATGCCTTACTATCTTGAAATTTCCTCAACAAACACACACACACACACACACACACACACACACACACACACACACACTTACTTTAAAATGCTCCCTCACTCCAGTTCCCAGAACATACGCAAAATGTGTTCAGTTGGAGCCTCTGGTGGGCCCTGCACAGTCCAGGAAACCCAATTCTTCTCTCTCCCTCCCCCCTTCATCCCTCCATCTCTCCTGCCTTTTAAGAGAGTTTCTGAACTAAGGAAAGTTGCCAAAACCCAAATGGATATTGCAGCTTCTTCCTCTGAAGTTGCCAGCAGTCCAAGTCCCCAGGTAAGCACTCAACTGTTGACCATACTTGGGCATAAACCAAGCTTGTGGTGCATACATCATCACCCCTCACCTGCACTCTATAAAACCTCCCTGCCTTAGCTTGGGTGTGGAACTTCTCTGACCTCAATCTTTAAGACCAGTGAACCTTCCCAGGAGGTGCTTTGCACAAAATACCTGTTGCTATATATTTTCAGTTTGGCTTGATCTGGCTTACTGAATCAACAGAGAAATATTTATTTGGGGCAGAAAACCAATTAAAATATACTCTTTTTTTGCCAGAATATAACTGAATGGCTTATAGCACTATTCAAGATAGAGTTCTTACTCCCCTCTCAAGATTCATAAGTATAGCCTCTACTTTCTTCACTTTTCTCAGCATTACTATCTTCTCAGTGCTCACAGAAACGTCTTGTTAAGCCCTACTCACAACACTCGAGAGCTTTTGAGGCACAGATGTGGTCCTTCTTATATGACACCTAATAGCAACCCATTCCTAAAGCCTAAGAATCATGTGGTAGATGTATCACAACAATGGCTCCTCATTTGGTTATTTACATTAGTACTAGTTGCTTTTATCACTGCTGGGAAATGAATACCTGACTGCTGCCAAGGGACCTAGACCCTAGGGGGTCACAGAAACTGGAGAAGAGATGTAGGGTAGGTCAACTTTCTGGACTGACACACAAATGCAAGGGGTTTTTTTCTGAGGGCCAAAGCTTAGTTGTTCTATTTATTTATTTATATTTATTTATTTATTTATTTATTTATTTATTTATTTATTTATTTATTTATTTTGGTTTTTCGAGAGGGTTTCACTGTGTAGCTTTGAGCCTTTCCTGGAACTCACTTGGTAGCCCAGGCTGGCCTCGAACTCACAGAGATCCGCCTGGCTCTGCCTCCTGAGTGCTGGGATTAAAGGCGTCTGCCGCCACCACCACCACCACCACCACCATCCAGAATTCTTTTTATTTTTCATTCTGCTGGTTGTTCCTACTCTGTTCATTTTCAGTTCTATTCTTCTACCCTGGTGTTTCCCTTCTTTTTTCCCCCATCGTTCTCCTTCTGTGTCTTCCCTGATGTTATCCTTCTACTTCTTCCCTGATGGTTTTCCATCTTAATATCTCTTCTTTTTCTCTTATCCCATTTATAACTTCTAATACAAAGATCTCTGTGCAAGAAAAGATTATCTCACAACCACAGGTTACATATTTTCCAAAACAAATTAAAATCTTTATATAAGAAGAAATCACACTGAGATCATAAGTTACATGTTAGCTTAGAAGACCACACATAGCTAAACATTTTTCTTTGTGTTAATTTTCCAACCATAACATTTTTACTCCAAAACAATGATTCTTTTATTACTAATTAACAATGTTTTAAGCAAGCTAAAAATTTCAGCCAGTCTCCTTTTTACTGGGAGGTAGCTGTTTGTGGTTTCAGTGTAACAGATTTTTATCCTATAAAAACTTTAAACCAGTAGTCAGCTAACCATCTATTTTTTCTTACGTATAATAGGGTTATTTAATCTCCTTTCACAAAATGTTTTTTCAAGGTGCATACTGGGACCTGTGATTAATTTTGTAAGTTGCAGGACCAAGGAGCCCAGGCCTAACCTTGGGTGTAGGGACATAATTGTTTTCTTTAATCATCAGTCTATTTCTCCACAGGCAGAATTCATGGGTGTGCAACATATGAAACTTCCTTCTTCTTATTTTTCGTCTTCTGCAAATCTAATATATAATGAAAAGGAAGGTAACTTTTAGCCTATTTTTGTCTTTTTTTGTATCTCTTATTGGAGTATTTGGCAGATAACCTAAACCATTTCCCTAGTCATCTTTACTAACTCTCTTAACCATCTGTATCTTTTAGGCTAACTCAGAAAAGTCCAATTAAATCATAGCTCTAAATATTCATCATTTCTCTTATAAAAACTATCTCCATTATATTCCATAAGTAAATTGCCTGGTGAGGAGTAGAATTTCCCAAAGGAATACTCACACTATACTAGATACAGTGGGATTCTTTCATGTAATAACCACACCATGCCATATACAACAGCATCATGTGAGCAGCAAGCGGGAGGAAGCACAGCAGAAGTGAGGAGCATTGTGGAGATAACTCCCCGCCTCCGTTGGGAGCTTTGCCTGTCCAGGGTTAAGCTTTATTATTAGGTGAATTAAACTCTGTAAGTTTCATTGCTGACTGCAGCTCCTCTGACATGGTCACCGACATCTGACCCACATCATTTAATGAAAGAACAGTTTACTTTCGGTCTCAGTTTTAGGGCATAGTTGCAGGAGGCTCAGCTTAAAGACAGCATTGAAGAAACCAGGACTGTCAATCACATAGGACTAATTTTTTCAATGGAAGGAAATGAATGATGTCTAGTTACCTGGAATGCCAATGTGGAAAATGGACAATCAGCCTGGATAAATCTTTACTATTCTATTAGGAGCCAGTCAGCTCCTGAATCTCCCAATATCCTGAGAGTTGATTAGACCCTAATCTTGAACTTTGTCTCTCAGTGAATAGAATATATGCCTGTTAAAGAGGTCCCATGTTCTTTGCATCCTCCACCAATAGAAGACAACCATATGTTTATTACAGATCTTTCCCTAGGCCCTAATCTGGTTATCATCAATAGAATTCATTCTTATTATAAAAGTCACATGTTGCAAGTTCTTCTATGTTTAGATGTGTAAGTTTTAAAAGTAAACCACAAAGTCAGACTCTGGAAGTGTGATCTAGTGCTTGGAAAGACGGCACTGTCCTGAGTTTCATTCTTCCTCTCTTGTGGTTCATCCCCCCATGACCCCTGCCTAGGTCATGAGGCTTGTTGGTATTCCTGACACATAGGTCATCAAGGTGAAGATGTCCTGGAGGAAAAATCTTTAGATAGGATAACTGGTCACACTGTCATGAAGCAAAGTTAGAAATGTGATAGCAGTCACCTTATTTTCTCCTTTTTATTTAGTCCTGGATTCCTGCCTGTGGCGTGATACAGCCCACAGGTAAGTTAGGTCTTTCTACTTCAGTTAATCCCAGTCAGATAATTTCTTACACAAATGCCTACAAGATTGTTTCCTAAGTATTTCAGATCTTATCAAGTTGGTAATCAGCATTAACCATCAGAATTCTGACAGGGAAGTACTATGCTATGATGGTTTTATTAAATAATGAGCAAATGATGAGTCAGTAATTACCCTACATGATTAATGTGACCAGTATTAACAATACTAGTCAATATTCTTAGAAAAAAAACAAAACTAGAATTAAATTATTTTTTACTTCAAAATTGTATTTTAAAGCATCTATTTTGAGATCTAAATAAGGACTTTTGTGATGTGTAAATGTTATTTGTCTATAGCAATGAAAAATGATTTTCAGCTATGAAAGAGGTTTTGAGAGGCACAATAGAAAAATGAAGGTTGTGTTGGGATTACATGAGAAGTTCGTGTTGACTCTGGAAATCTGAAGATTGTACTAAGTAAGTGAAGCATTTGGCAAGTCATTTTGAAAGAAAGGTTAGTGGCATCCACTGAGAGACAGGTCATCTGGAAAGCTCCAGGTAAAAAGCAGATAGTAGGATCTGCTCATCTTAACTTCAGAGCTGGAGAGTTCATCATCATTTGCTTCTTAAACTTCATCTTTAAAAACAAAACAAGGACATTTTCTTGAAACGCTTAATAGGCCAGATTCTGGAACAATCATTTTCTAGCTTATCATTTTTCTTTATGAACACATGAACAACATATTTTAGTTGGGTATGCCAAGAGTACTCTCATTGTCATTTTCCACTTATTCATATGTGAAATGAAACGTTGACTGTAAAGAGATTTTATTTTCATGTGACAGTATGTAACTTGTTCATTAATACTTAAGGTTGTTAATAATGGAGAAAGGAGAAGAGATAAATGTCTAAATAAAAGTGTAGGGGATGTATCTAGATAGTATCCAATTGCTTTAAAAATATACATTATATTATATAACCATGGATAACTACTATGCATAACTTTATAAGAAATGAGCAATAAAATCTTCACAGTAATCTGTGTAACTCTATGAGACATTTTCTTCATGCTAGGCATTTTATATACTTCATTTCAGAATATTGAAGCATAAAAACTGAAGCTCAGTGAAAGTAACAGAGTATTCTAAGAAAAGGCAGCATATCAAGAACTAGCATTATTTCTACTTATGTATAAGTCTAAAATGTAAACTGTTTCATTTGCCCAATTCTGTGTTTTGAGACACAAGTTGGAGACCCATGAAGAAGGGGGAGCTGCTAAAAGCATTATTTTCAGAACAAGTAAAAAGGAAACTCGGATAGAATAAGTGTGATACTATATTTCCATTTCCACGTTAAACTGTGACAAAAGATTAGTTGAAAATTAATGTTATTAGCTTTACCATGACGGATTTCTCTCTGTGGAATGTGATAATAAGCACTGAACTCAGGACACTTTGCACTGAAATATTGGAAGTTAGTCTCATCTCTACATTTCCTTGCTCAGATATTACATGTAAATTATGCTATAAAATCTTATTGCAGAGGTTCTTAACTTGAGGACTGCAACACCTTTGGGGGGGTGTCAAATGACCCTTTCACAGGAGTCACCTAAGGCCATTAGAATACCTAGATATTTACATTATGATTGATAGCAGTAGTAAAATTACAGTTAAAAAGTAGCAACAAAAATAATGTTATGATTGGCAGTCAGCACAACATGAGGAACTGTATTAAAAGACCACAGCATTAGGAAGGCTGAAAGCCACTATCTTAGAAAAAGTGAAGTTGATGAAATTTAAAACAATATTTACTAGTCAAATATTTTATTAGGCTAAAGTAAGAATTAAATCTTGTGGGGGGAAATTATTCTTTTTCTCAAATGTACTTACATATCATTAAAATAATTACAACAGAGTCAGATGATAATGCTGCTATGATGGAGTAAAATCCCCCCAAAGAACTAGCTTCTAAAAAGAAGATAGGGTCATCAAGGTGTCTTTAATCTTTGCAACATTGTTGCTTATTTTACTGTGATCATAGTTTTCACTCACATTGATTGTCTTACCCCAATTCTCTTCTGTATATATCTGGGTTACTCTTGGAAACATCAAATTTGGATGATTCCCTTAACATTTTCACAGCTTTAAGTTTATTTTATTGCTCTGTGATTTGCAGGGCATAATTTAGAGCCAAAATTTAACTTTTTAATGTTTTTGGTTCAATAAGTTTAGTGCCTATGAAAAGTGAAATGATAATAGAAATAATTTTCCAATGAATTAATACTCTAGAAGCATCCTACCACACCTTCTCATCTGTAGGGCTCAGCTAAGCAGGAAGGGCCAAGGGACACATAAGAGAACATGGTTGTTCCAGTGACAAGGAATAAGCTCAAAATAACTACTTGTGACAATGCTCATTGCCACCATAATGTCATTGCAAGATCAACTGGAAAATATTTAAAGACACTCAAGCAGAATTGTTTTATAATTATAAGTTTGACTTTACATATTATATCCTACTAACTCTAGCAAAAGTCTATAGTCTTTCCCCACACCTATTTCACTTCAAGGACAAAGGTTACATTCCAATCAGAAATTATTCTTTCTATACTAAAATAAGTTGTTTTCAAATTATCCTTAAACCACTAGTATCTTCCAAAACTACTATGAATGAGATGATGCATGTTGTAGATACTAATTGAAAAGGCTCATGATTAAGTATTTTGGAAAATTTTATCATATAATAAAACAAAGACATTTGCATTTTCCCACTAATTATATGCTTGATGACTCCCAACCCTATGAATTTGAACTGTCAAGTGCAGATAAACTTCTATCTTCTCTCATGAAACCTGAGAAGAATAAAAGTTAAGAAGTGACTAATGAGAAACGTTTGACATTGTGTTACTACACATTACTTGTCCCAAATAAAATACTTTGTAAGTAGAGTAGGGTATAGTTGGGTATTGTAAAAAGAAGAATTTCTCTAAAGAATTGGGGGACCAAAACCTTTTATCATAATAGTATCTGTACATACATAAAAACTGCATATTTAATAATTATAATAATTATATTATTTTAAGACAATAATATTAGAAAACTAAATCTATTATTATTCCAAATGTAAACCTATTCTTCAAAACTGGCTGAATATTTAAAAATTAATTTAATTTATTTAATTCTAGAAAACCAATTATTTTGGTTTTGCCATAATTAGGAGTCATTAGATAATTTTCCAAGTATGCATGACTAAATGTACAAAATTCAAAAACAGAATGAGAGAAGAAATTTTCTCAATTGCTAAGAGAATTCAAGAATCACATTCTATGTGTGTGTCACAAATCTTGAAACTACTGTTGTGGGATTAAACTTCAACAAGTACTTGGGACAGTAGTGTAGGAGCCATAGGAGCTCCAGCTATAGGAGCAATTAAGCACAATAAAGATGTACCTATGTGATGTAATGTATTCCCCATTCTCAGTTCACAAATACGATAGTTAAAATGCAGACAAACCCTTCCTTGCATGTGTGTTTTTGTTTCGTTGTTTGTTTAGAACTGACTCCAAGCAATATAAATTCACTACGAACTGTTCTTCGCAGAGCTCTCCAGCTGGTCAACTTGCAGAGCATTGAATTCTTTCTCTCTGAAAGGGAGAGAGAGAGAGAGAGAGAGAGAGAGAGAGAGAGAGAGAG